>VXBC01005578.1:63738-85403 GCA_013399945.1 Ploceus nigricollis | reverse complement strand
CGTATAAATACACAGAAATTCTCAGAAGAGAGAAAGTGTGTCCTGGGGGAATGTCTCAGTCACTCTGAGAAGAATAAAAAATCATCTGCTTTGGGTCAGTGAAATTGCTGACCTAGACAGGAACACTCACTGAATGTGGGAAGTTGGAGACGCAGCACAACATGTACTGTAGGAAGTGATTTTGATCAGTGTGAGCAATTCCAATAGTTCTCAGAAGCTGTTAGCACATCTTAAATCTACTCTTTCATAAATATTTGGAACACAGACAGGCGTTAATGGCAACATTTTCATGCCCTTAGGCACAAAGTGTGCTCTCTCCGGAACACTCTGCTCTGCGTCTTTGAAAGCCTCAGCAGAGGATTCACCCCAAGCTGAAGCACAAGGGAAGCCACAGCTCCACACCAAGGCAGGCTGCAGGAGGAGCAGCTGAAATCCCATCCTCCCGAGGACAGCTGTCCCAGCAGGCGGGGGGAAGCAGACTCCAGACTAATACTGGGTTGTTCTGGTTGCTCAAAACCTAATGGCCTGGAGACTTTTTTGGGCTACCTTGAACGTGGCACTGTGAGGAGGTCCAGGGTCTCAGACTCTCTGCCAGAGAGGAGGCAGCTTGTCTGTCAGTGCTAACAGGTGACAGTGACGTGTCAGGAAAGCCAAGGACTGCACTGTGAGCTGAAGAACAAGGAGAGAGAGGGATCTGCACCTGGCCATGTGAGGGAGGATATCCAGCTATGGACAGCCCGAATGCCTGCAGCCAGGGCTGCACAACAGCAACTCTGGACATACAGTCAGACACAAGGAAAGAGGGTTTTCCATGGATTCATAGCCAGATTCTGGCAGGAGAAGTGGCAAACCCTGATGTTGATATTTGACACCACTAGGATGGAAGCAGCTGCAAAGTTTCACTGTTTATTAGTTTTCCCAAGAGCCCATGAAGGGGGAAAAAAAAAGTGTTACCAGTAGAGAATATTTATAACAGCCATTAGTTATTTTCTCTCCATTCCTTCAATAACTGCTTCTGCAGTAAAGGCCAGCTATTTGACAGGCTGCAGAACGTAGATTCTCATTGTGTTGATTGATAATTGAGGTATTTGTAAGTCAGTCTCGATTATGTAAAAATTCTTGGCATGTCTGACTTTTAAATAGAAACTTTCCTCAAACAAGCATCTTGGGAGACCATTAAAAACCCTCTTTTCCCAAAAACCCTGAAAAGAAATATGCTATCTCTATCTTCCTTTAAATGTCATCAAACCAGGCCTATTTATTACACATTTCAGATCCAACCTAACAGTTTCAGCATGATGTATTTTAGGAGAGTGGTAATCTCTTAGATTGCTTGAAAACATGCTGTTCTTCAGTGAAAAGAAAGAAAGATACATACTGCATTAAAAACCAAACCAGGAAAACTTGCATTTACCAGAGAATTATATTATGTCCCCTGGCCAAGAATTTTCTGATCTAGCTAAGATTGAGTAGCTTTCAACATTAACCATTTTCAAAGCATACTAGAATATGGCCATGGGTAACCATAGTAAATTTTAGATCTGAAATCACATAATCAAATAGATAATTTCTGCAATTGGCTGGTTGCAATAGCTCTATCAATTCAAACATTTATACCACCTGGACTCTATGGATATGTCCAATGCTTGGTTCATGAATCCTGCCAGCAGTGCAGGAACAGCAATTGTGCATCAGGTGAGCTGTAGCAGATGACATCTTTTATCTGGATTCACAAGCTGATCACCCCAGCTGTTTGGTACAGTTTGTTTACTCCCTGAATTCCCCCTCGTGCCTCCCCTCTTTGCCCTCATCTGCATTGAGCAAAACAAGTATATAAATGAAAAGGAACTCAGGCTGACAAACCACAGGTTCACTGCCAAAGGAAGATTAGACATGTATAACCAGAAGACATTACATATTTTGTCATAGCTGCACTCAATGTGCAGAGATTATTTACCAGGTCCAGGGTTTAAATGTGGCAGATGGACTCAGGCTAGCAGCTCCCACGAACAAAGATGCTGTTTCAGAAAAAAGGTGTGTTCAGCTTCTGGAAAAGAAATTTACCTCTCAGCAGGCACTGGCAACTCTAATCTTATTTGCATTTCTCAAAGCAGCAGCACGCATCTCTCTTTCTCAGTCTTAACTCTCCCTGCCAGCTGAAGCTGTGCTATACAGATAGACACTAAATAATGTAGGATTGTGCAGGTTGTCATGAGGCCTTTTCCTTCTCCTGTGCTGCAAGGGCCTTTTCAGAAGCAATAGTTAAGTTGTCAGCAGAGTGGGATTACAAATCTGATACTCAGCACAGTTTTGGACAGTTTGAGCTTTCAGGCATTTTCCATTAATGGACACCAATCATTTCACTGCCACGCTGGTGAGGTGCCTGTTGGGTCAGGCGTTTTTTAGATGGGGATCAGAGAAACAAGCACAGGAGGATGAAAACAGATATAGTTTTGTAGATTCATGCAAGATACCAAAAAATCTAAGGCTAGCAGATAATGGCATTTTACTCCTAGACTTTGAATTAAAGTGTCTTTTGACTTTGTTTAAGGGATTTGCATTGTCAAAGCAAAATTCCTGAACATAAACACTTCTTGCTATAAATATTTAAAATTCTCCTCTGTGAAAATACAAATGAGACATATTAGCAAACACAGCATTGTGTCTCATTATGACTTCTATGCATAATGAAAATATTAAAAGCAATATGGCTTCTTTTAAAATAATATTAGCACTTAGAGTATAATGGTACACCCTTGAAGATGTTATTTCACAAATATTCAGCATGCAGGCTCTCATACTAATGCTTGTTGTAATACAGCAGAAACCTCTACTGCTATAAATTCTCACTAATGCAAATTACTTAGAGGGATGGAGAAACCTGCCTTTATGTTATGTTCATTTTAATGTCAATGTCATTCTTCAGTCCTTTATTCATACAGCTCTGTTATTAAAGATATTTCTCTGTTAGGTGGAGATGAGCAAACAGCTCAAATTAAAAACACTTAAGGCACAGGAGACTGCACAAACAACCTGTGCTTCTGGGCAGCCACCTCTGCTTGAGAGACTTCAGCTCATGCCCTGCAGGCACGAATAGGGTTGGGAATGTCAGGCACAGTAATAAGGGAGGAGTTCCCAGGTTTTGAAGAGCCTCAGGCTCTGTTCTACCTCTCAACAGCTGCTCCTGGAGCAGTTCCATCATTGCTCTGTGGTGGAAAAGGACTAATCCTGTTCTGTAGGTCAGAGGCTGGAATTTCTGGGGCTGAGGTACATCACAGGGCAACACTTCTCCTGCACAGAGCCCCCAGCCACCCCTGACACATCGATAGGATCGGGGCCCACAGAGCTTCCTTTCCATGCTGTGGTGCTTTGAAGCAGAAACAAGAGATGTCACAGGGCTCATGACAAAAACCTGAACTTTGGTAACAAAGTGCCTCCTTTTGGTTTTGATCAACAGCACAAACAGCAGGACGAGCACAGAAGGTGGAACTCTGGCTTGTGCTGAAAGGTCACACAGTTTCTCCTTAGCTCCAAATAAAAAGGCTACAAGGATGGAGATGAAAAAGAGAAAAACAAAGCAAAACACACACATGCATTAAACAAGTAAACAAACAAAAACTAACAAAAAGAGGAACCATGAAAGTTTGAAGCCAGGTATAATTAGAATTTGTGGGGATTTCCCCATCATTATGCAATCAGATCTACTTACCATCTACCCTGTTACCTTACATCCTGAATAGTTCAGCATAATATTTACAGAGAAAAAGTTGGGGGACGTGATATGTCATATTCCAACAATCTAATCAATTTTGTTCTGGTTTTGCTGAACTAGAAAGTATGCATTTGATTTTGTTAAATATTGCCATTAAATGAGTTTTCTAAAATAATGCAGATAATTTCCTGGGAAAGACATCAAAAATTCCATAGTTTCTATAGTGAAAATGCCCCAAAGAGAGCAGTCTGTCTCTCCATTATGTTTTTCAGAAGAAAAGCTTCCCTAAGGCTCTGTGCAGAAGATGATAGTGAAGAGAATGTATCTTCTAATGTTTGATTGGTTACCACAGAGAAAGTGTGAATTCCAGTGAAAGTGAATCAAAGGTACAGTTAAAGGGCAACGTTTCTGTTTCTTTGTCCTTAGTGCCATATATGACAATGTAACGCTGAAGTGGAAATGTGGAATGTTGCAATTATTTTAACCAAATATTTTGTCCTCCACAGCAATCACATTCACTTTTGCTAGTGAACTATTACTCATTTTTCTGCACCTTTTCTTCACACCCATGCACTGTGGTAGAGTTCTCAAAACAATGCCTCTTGTCTTTAATTATCTAGAAGAAGAGTTTTTCACAGAAATATTCTGAGTTGGAAGGGACCCACAAGGATCAATTACAGAATGCCATGTTTTTTGAATTACATGGGAAACATTTTTCTCTCAGTGTCTCTGTGCATGCATTTCTACAAATAGTGAATTACATCTGTACTTAGTTTTCAACTCCTGATAGTAATGACAACTCCTTTGGCAAAGCCTGATAGTAATGACATTTCCATTATGTCCAGGCCATGATGGGGTTCCATCCACTCCATCATTTCCTGAAGCTACCAGCCATACCACACAATCATAACCGTACAAAACCAAAGCCTTTCTACTTATTTATGGTTTTGTTATATGTGGTGTTCCCTTGAAATCTCTGGCAAAAATAAAAATGCAATCACATAACTATGAAGCTTGTTTAGAAAGTACTTTAGTCATTGAGAAGTTTGAGCCTTGTCCACGTTCAAAATTTAAAATATAAAAAACATTATTACTAGACTCTTCCCTTTTCATATTATGAACTTTTTATTGCTACAAAATTAGTGATGAAACGGAAGAAAATTCTACAGGAGAACTTTCTGCATATGCACAGCTGGGGAAAAAAGGAAACCTTTGAGCAAAGGAGCTGACAGCACAGAGCAGAAGTATGAGAGAAGTTGGTGAATACTAAATAGTAAAAGCATGAGGTTTTACTACCTCAGAGTTCTAGATTTTTTTCTTCTTTTTACCATGTATCTTCTCATTTTTCAATCACCCATGATCTCCTGACTGACAGAAGAAATCAATCTCTATGCCACTATTATGGGTTATTTTATTATGGGGAATTATTTAATAACAGGGTATGTCTTATCTCTACCTATGTCCAGGTGAACTTAGTGAGAAGCTAGCAAAACTCAAAGCAATGTAAAGAAAATGCATAGGTAAGTGTCAAGGGAGAATGAAGTTAAACTACAAATGCCCCTTGGAGGAATGTGAGTGTATTAATACACTCCTTCTAAACTCAAAAATGAGACATGACCATGATGTCAGAATTAGTGGATGTACACAATGTTTCAGGAGTGAGTGGTAGAAACAAAACTGCATTTTGTTTTTCTATAATAGAAAAAAAGTTAGAAAAGGTAAGAATGGTGTTCTAAAATCTGTTCTCTATAGACTGATGAAAACTGCAAAAGAAAAAACCCCACATTATTGAGCTGAATTATATTTCCATGACATGTTTGAGGAGTGAATGAAGAATTTTTGCAGTTAAGTTCCTAAATTCACTCTCACTGCAAGCATATGTTTGCCAACATGTCAGTGCTGCCTCAGCTCTCTGTGTCAGCTACTTTTCTTCCAGGGCTGCGTCTGATATTCTTCCTTTCCATTACCATTTGTCATCTGGCAGATAAAACTCTTGATTTCTGAGCTTGATAGGCTAAATTCAGTGCCAAATATCCTGCTGGTCAGAGCAGTGAACTATGGCAGGCTGAGCAACAACATTATATTAGTTAAGGAGTCTGGGTTTTTCCCTCAGATAATCACTATAAATCTAAATTCAAATATTTCTGGCTTGTAAGTGTGATAATATAGAGATTTTTTTTGTTTGGCTGTTTTTTTTCCCCAGGTTAATAATCTTATTAACCATATTAATCATATTAATCTCTACCATATTTTTTATCTTGAAAAGTTCAGTAACATATATTAGCAGCTGAGATTTCTGTAACTTGAAAATAACTTATTCTATGCTTTCAAATGTAGAAAACACATTGATTTGGCCTATATATGCTAAGTATGCCAGAGTTTTATAACCCAAATAATTGATTCCTCTGATCTCTGCTGCACTCCCTTCCTCTGTCTAACCACTATGGTGGCAGCAGGATGACTGCATTCTTATGACATAATGGGTTTGGGTTTCTTTAGCTTCCTGCCAGAAGAAATAAAACCCAGAAGGAAAAACTGGCTACTGGAATGACTTTGTTAGGACTGCCTAGTAGTTACTTCTATGGATTTGTTTGTTTTTATTGTGAAAATATTAGTGAAAATGAGAAATGTGAGTACCACAAGAAATTGCCTCATATATCATGAGTCTGTGAAGGGCCTTCATTCAGCTTCTCTGAGATTCATTCCCTGTTTCATGTGATCCTGCGGGGCAGTGTGTGTGTTCCCATTTGCAGCTCTGCAAGGATCAAACACTGCAAAACAATCACACAGGTAACAGAATATCACTCTTAAATAAAAACAACCACCCATAGTCCTACCTATTAATTTCATCAGGCATTTCAGTCTGCTTCTGATATTTCAAAAGATTTAACTAGAAAGAACTAGAAATGTTAAGCAAAAACATAGTGGGTTTAGTCACATTTTTGAAGCCAAGTAATACAAGGTCAAATTAAAAAAATGGAGTTTCAGCACAAAAGAATTGTGCCTAGTGGAAAAATATGAGAAATTCCCCCTTGGTAAAGTGTTGTGACTGTGCAGCTGCCATGTGCCTGTGCACACACTTCCTAAAAGTGTTGAGGCATTGATTTTTTTCTCTCAAGCAGCAGAACTCTTGGGAAACTGCAGCTAATAGAGAATGCAACCACACGTCTCCTCGGCAGCACCGCTACTGGGAGCACATTAAGCTCATCCTTTGCTCTTTACAATTGCTTCCCATAGAATATCAAATAAAACTCAAGGTCTTGGCACTTATCTGCAGTGCTTAGATACCCAAGGCTGTAACCAGAGTGGTGAGCACAAAGCCCACGGGAGCTTTCATGTCCTGAAAAGACCCTGTCTCCACACTTGGGTAAGATCAGGGCATGCAGAAAATCCCACTCACCATTTTGTCTAGGTCTCCATAGCAAAGAAACCTGAGCATGTGGGGGAGAAGAAAGCAACTGCTTTGGATGAGAAACAAAGCAAGACAAGGGGTGTAACTATGTACAGACACAGGAGTGAAACTCTGGATATCTTATTCTGGAAGTAAATAAGATATCTGACAGATACTTTATTCTGAGCCTGGCCTGTGTCAGCAATAGTGTGGTGGCAGGACCAGGGCAGGGATTGTCCCCTGTACTTGGCACTGGTGAGGCCACACCTCAAATCCTGGGTCCAGTTTTGGGCCTCTCACTACAAGAAAGGCATTGAGGGTCTGGAGTGGGTACAGGGAAGGGCAGCAGAGCTGGGGAAGGGTCTGGAGCACAGGTCCTGTGAGGAATAGCTGAGGGAGCTGGGGATGCTCAGCCTGGGGAAAAGGAGGCTCAGGGGAGCCTTATCCCCTCTCCACAACTCCCTGAAAGGAGCTTAAAGCAAGGTGGGGGTCAGGTTCTGTTCCCAGGCAACTGGGACAGATGACTAGATGACAGGAAATGGTCTCAAGCTGCACTAGGAAGGTTCAGACTGGACATCAGGAACAATTTCTCCACTGAAAAGGCAGTTAAGCATTGGAACAGGCTGGTCAGGGAAGTGTTCAAGCCACCATCCCTGGAAGTGTTCAAGAAACTACTGGAGGTGGCACTTAGTGCTGTGGTTTGCTGGACATGATGGTGTTTGGTCAGAAGTTGGACTCAATAATCTTGAAAGTCTTTTCCAAGCTATTATTTTGAAGACCACATAAATAATGCCCCCATGAACTAAGGAGCATCACAAAAATGTCAGCCCAATACAAAAGACATCATTCCATGCCATCTTTAACACAATTGCTGACACAGATAAATGCTTATTAAAAAAAAAAAGTAAATATATTACAATAAAAAGTCCTTTTGGAAAGACTAAGTGAACACTGTAGCTGAAGCTGCCTTGCTCTTCAGTATGCAGAGCTCATTATATATTTCACACAATTTCAAACTTCTTTTTCATTACAGACAACATAATAGATATGTGTTATAACTGCAGACTAATTATCCCTGATGTACTAGATACTATTTGATTTAAATTAAAAATATTTGAAGTTGCTTCATAATAATATGTAACAGGGTCATGTACTTTTCTGCTTTTAATTGTTAACACATTTTTAACTCCAAGAAGT
The DNA here is from genome assembly GCA_013399945.1 of Ploceus nigricollis. Classification (NCBI taxonomy): domain Eukaryota; kingdom Metazoa; phylum Chordata; class Aves; order Passeriformes; family Ploceidae; genus Ploceus; species Ploceus nigricollis. Next base: position 77,103 of record VXBC01005578.1, on the reverse strand, counting down.
AACATTATAACACAGTTTAAAATGCCCCTTAGAAAACTAAAATACAGTTTGGAAAATTTTTCAGAATCCTAACCCACAATTTAAATGAGCTTTCATCATTGTGACTTGTAATATCCAAGCAATGAGATTCTTAATTCTATGAGCAGTTCCACTAAACTTAGTCAAAGCTGCTTGTGTGAATGGAAAAAATAAAGAGTTGATCTCTTAAAGCTGTTTGCAATTTTTGTTCTGGCAGAATTTGAAATAGCTCTGGTTTAAAGGATGAGCATTTTTTCTGCTGAACTGAATATAAAAGTTTAATTTAGGCCATTAAACACAGACATATAGAAATGAAAATGAAAATGTGAATTTTGAACAAAAAGTTACAACCAAAAGAAAGATTTGGGTTTTGAAGAGTTGTGTTTAACTTCATAACACTAATTAGTGCAAATAATAATTCCTGGAACCAGAATTGGGAGTTCTTGATTTGATTGCAAAATTGGGCTAGAAATGTCTCAGGTAGACTTGGGCAGCTGGGAGCAGGATAAGTACCAATACTTTGTGATTCTTTGACTTTCCCTTTGCAATTATGAATGAATGAAGTTCTTGAGTAGTTTCTAAGTTTCTTTATGTAGATGTTAAAGTGAAACATTAATTTTGCAAAAGATCACCCAGTTAGGTAACAAGAAAGCAGTGATTTGAAGGAATTACTTTTTCAATGCCACTTTTCACTTGATCAGATCTATATGTGAAAAATCACAAATGAAGAAAATAAGATAATTCAAACTAAGGACAAACTTTTTTCTTTCTCTTTCTGCACGAAATGTTGCAAGAACAGGTACAGAGCTGCAGCCAGAAAACAAGATATGCACTGTCATTTTTAGACCACTCAAAATTGTATCACAGCCTGAATACCTTTCACAGATGCTTCCTTGTTGTGACTTCCTTTAAAGTCATAGATCCATTAGCAAACTTTTGTCACTCTGCTTGCAATGCCATGGGAAGTGAAAGGTGTTTTCTCCCACTTGGATATGACTGGGGCTGTGTTAGACCCAGTGCAGCCCCTGCTCCCTTCCCACAGAGGCCACCCCTGCAGCTCCCCCTCTGCCCTCACCTTGCCACCTACGCCTCACACCCTCTTGCATTTTGGCTTTGTAAAACAGAAAGCTTTTCAAAAACAAAACCTTTTCAAACAAACTGAGGACATTGTCAGCCCTGGCATCACAGTATTATGAGATCAGGCAACAATTGCAGAAAGATTAAAATATTCTGGGAAACTAACAATAAGTAACAACAAGTAATTCAATGATGTCCTTTAATCTTTTTTATGCTTATATTGGGTTTTTTTTGTTTGGTTTCCTTTCTATAAACTTGTCATATGAAAATTTAAATGCATAAAGCAAATCAATCTTTTATGATTAATGCCTCAAGCAAGAAGAGATGTCCATCAGCAGCCATTCTATTTCAAGCCTATTTGTACATATGAACAGGTTTCATATTTAATTTCAATGTAAATTATTGAGCTAACAGTTCCCCATGCATTTTCTCTTGTTTTCCTTCAACAGTCTGTCTGCAAAATTTGTCTTGTTTTTTTTTCTATTGCTGAAGACTCTAAAACAAATCAAGTTCCTCCCCAAATCATGAATCTGAACATAATAAACACCCCTCACCCCCTGCCAACTCTCTACCCTTTGTAGACAACTGCCACAATTTCTGCTTTATCTTTATGTAGGATCTTAATTTTCTTAAGAAAGCCTCTGGACAGTGGCTGCACATAAGGTTGCATTTGCCTCTCTCTGGGGAAATGCAGTTCCTACTGAACACACCTGTGTGACCCAGTAGGGGCTGCAGCAAATTCAGAGTGAGTCTCTGTTCTCTGGATTAACGTTGCCTTTAGAGGAGGGGGATTTGGGGAACTCCTTATTTAAATTCTGAGAGCTCACAACCAGCCCAATACTTGGGTTGTATATACCCTTCAATTAGCTAGCTTTCCAAAATGCTTAAAAACCCCAAATTAAAACCATACAGGAGGGGAACTATGGCAGAGAGAGAAGATAGGTAAGGTCATGTCTGCTGTCAGTTGCCTCTGGCAACAGTGCTCAGTGATAATACTGAAGTGCACAAAAGCTAGAAGTGAGCTAATGTAAAATTAACATAAAGTAAATATTATCAAAAGCCTGCAGGATTTGTATTTTCACTCTCACCTATCTCCTTATAAATAAAAATGCAACTACATCATGTTCCCTCCCAGCAGCTTTAAAAGTGCTGCTTACAGCCCGCAGAATTTTTAAGTCTTTATTTTCCTTAAAATGCATTTTCCCCTACTTGCAGACACATCTACTTAAAAATCCCCCAACACATTCAAACATTAAAATCTTACTAAACCCATTCTGTCTTTTTGCTAAGCCTGAGATCACTCTCATCAGGTCATGTTTAAACACAAGGGTCAAAAATTAAAACAGGAGAGAAGACAAATATAATACCAGAAGTCTGACATTTTCTCATTTCTTGGATTAGTACATGTTTTTGCACAGGAAGATACCCTTACATTATTTCACTTACAAATTCTGTTTGTAGACAAGAATGTAAAATAGCACTGAGGACAGAAATACTGGTGATAGCCAACAATTGCTTTCCATAACAATTTACTCAGTGAAAAACATTTCCTAGGAAGCTGTTGCATAATTAGATTGAATTACAAAAATAGGCGGATATTTTAATGCACATGCCATAAGGGAGTGGATAATGGAGTGGATGACACTATACAACAAAGTTTTGGCTATTATCTTGTCTTTGCTAGATTTTTATTTTGACACATTTTAAAAAGGACTACAACCTAGAGCTTTTTTCTATTAAAATAAAGCTTTCTAAAAATATTAAGTGAAATTTTTCCAAGATAGGGTTGAAAATCTTAGGATTTGTCATGAAATTAAAATGCCTACAATATTTTTGAAAACCTAACATATTGCCCAGAAAAGTAAGCAGTCTGTAAGAGTACTTTAAACAGTTAGAGTGTTTTACATTATTATAAATAGTTCTGTCTAAAACTATGCAGAAATTGTATAACTCCAGGATAGGGGAGATATAACACTTTTTTTTTTGGAAAATATATGTTGGCTTGGCAGAGAAGGAACAGCTAAATAAAAAAATCCAGAAAAATCTTCAGAAGGATTAAACACCTGCATCAAAAAGAAAAAAAAAATACATATGCCTTGCTAATCCCTGGGTTATGAGCTCCTTGTTTGTAAAATACATGAAATTATAATGGCAGCATCAGAATCCATCAGTGCTGAATAGATCAGTGTTTATCCAGGCAAGTGTACACAAGGCAGATGTTGGACTGACCATTGCTCAGTGAAATCTGTCTAATGGTTTAATTGCTCTTCTCCACTCGTTTGAAATGTCCATGATGGAGAAAAATGTCAGTGGTGCACCTTTAAATTTCAGGAAAAGAGCTGCTCACACACCTCCTTGGGAAGACACCAGATCCAGTCTGAGACAATGCCATGGCAGCATTAGTTTAGGGCATGTCTCAGACTTCTGCAAAGAGTGAAGATAACGGAAAAAGAATTTGAGGAAAATGGGATTCTAACATTGTTTTCCAAATAGCTAGCGCTTGCTGTTTCAGGCAGGGTTCAGGAAGAGAGAATGGAAGATCTTGTTATCCTACAGATTTCCTTCTCAAACTGAAATCAGTGATGGCTAGATGAACACGGTTAGTGAAGGAGGAGAGGAGAGTAAGGAAACAAAACTAAAAAAAGTCCCCAAATCTCTACTGCTGAAAAAACAACACGTACTCTCAAAGCACCCCTGCTCAATGTCACTTCAGGTATTACTGGTGAGAAAACAATGCTGGAGAATAACAGGCAGGCTATGGGAAGGGAGAAAGTGAGTCAAGAAAGCAATCCAAAGACTAAAAAATCACCAGAAAGTGTTATAAAGGACAAGGAGAGGAGAAGGGTGGGTGAGGTCGGCCTCTTGAGTTTGATGTATCTCTGAGTGAATAGCACTGTGTGTGTTTGGAGCAGTGTACATAGCAGGCCTTGGGGCATTTCTAGGCTATCCATTGTTTGCCACAGCAATTAAATGTGGCATTCAATAATAATCCTTGAGGCAAAAGTATCACTATATGCCAGTTAAATTATCATGGGTCAGTGAGCAACAGACAGCTGCCTACCAGTTTTCTATTCTTAACATGAAGGAAGCATTTAATTCTCTCGCAACTCTGCCTTATGCATAAGAAACATATCTTGTAATTGCCATTTATTAAACTTTGCCTCTGTAAGTATACACAACATAAGCAAGGTCCATAAATAAAATAGTGTGCCATATCTTCCCCTTTGCTTGAGAAATTACCTTTCTCCAGAAAACAGGGAAAACATGCACCCAAAAAAATGGCAGGTATGGGCTATCTACCTCTCTGGTGATTTGCAACACCATGAGGGGAAAACTAGCAACACACAGCTTCATTTTTTATTTAAGTGATAAGAAAGAGGCAGTGGGAGAATGACTGTGAGGTCTCTGGAGCAGCCAATTGTTGCATGGAATTATTATGGAAATAATTTTAAGGGGAAGCTGAAAGCATCAGAGAAGCTGTTTGAAGACAAGAACAACTACAGAATACAGCTTTTGTTTTCCAGATACAGTTTTATTTCACTGCTCCATTTATGCTCTTAGCAGATGGTGTTTTCTTCTTGAAGCTCCAGAGAGCCAAAAGTAAAAATAATATCATAACAGGAGTAGTGTTTCAAGGGAATTTTTAGAAGGTTGTCCTTTCCTTCACCTGTATATTTCCTCATTTGTCTGAATTCATTGTGAGCTTTCAGCTCTTACCAGCACATTCCCATAATAACCCTAAAGTTCATATGGTCACTTCTGACATGTTCACTGGCCAGTCTGGAGTGGATTTTCAGAAGTTTAGGAAGAAGCCTGACTTGAAACCTTAGAGAGCAATTTAATTTCTTCTACCTTCCTTGCTTTCCCACTTTCTCACTGCAAAGCAAGAGTTCCTTCCCATTTTTCCTTTTCATTTTGATGTAAAACTTGTTTATAAAATGTTCTATTGCCTACATATCTTGCAAATAGATAGATGAGAGTGTGAGTTATATGAGTACCACTGACTGGTGGAAGTTGAAACAAAAAAAAATACAGAAAGGATAGAGGAAGTAAAACAAACAGGGTATAAATACAGTTTATTTTCTTATTTCTTTACAACAGAAAAACCTATGTCTTCCCCCTCAATTTTAACATTGTCTATAAAAATATTGCCTGCACTATGAATCAATACAGAATGGAATGGTTATCCATTAAACAGTAATTAAAAAATTCTCTTGTATTATGTTTGTATTACTGCACCAGCACTACCACAGCAAAGACTGCATAAGCTTCCAATAACAACAACTTACTGAATTTGGAAAAGAGATCTCTTAGTTGAAAAAGACTAGCCACTGGAAGTCAGATGAATGGTTCACAGGTCAGCAATGTAAGAGCATGAAGGGGGTTTTTGAAGGCAATATTCTCAGCCAGAAGCATCCAAATAGCTGTCAGTCTCAGGTTTCTGCTTCACTTTTTTCATTCTACTCCTGAACAGCCACTGAAGAATTTAGTGGCACAAGAAAGAGCTCTTTTACAGTCACAGAAATGTGATCCTTGGTTGAACACAATACTCTGCTCATTGCAGAAGTGGGATACAGCATTCTTTGCAGAGCTTGTTGTGTCATTTCCCATTGTCTTTTCCAAGGAAAGCACAGTTTTCTTATTGACAATATAGAATGTAAGAGACCATAAGCAAAGCTATGCGAAATGGGGCTCTGTTAACTCTCCAAAGTGTTCTATTTGAACACCCTGCCCTTCATGGTACTGCAGTTATTATGGGGAAAACACACGTCTCCTCTCTCTTGCAGGAGCTCTGGAGATCTCTGAAATCTTTATGTGCTTGGGGCTGCCTGTTCAACAGCTGGGTTAGTAAAAATGTGCTCATTCCTTCAGTATACAGGAATGTTATCTCTGTGAATCTCACTGGTTTGGCAAACTTTTTCACTGTGGTTTTGTTTCGAGATTAATCTACATCACATGAGCTCTGAGACAACCTGGAGCTGGAGGGAGTGGTCAGAACTGTCCTGTAAAGCCAGGGCCCTTTTCCATATCCCTTTTCTTCTTAAGCTGATGAATCCCCTGAAAAATTAAGTTAAATTTTCACCTCAGTGCTGTTTCCAAAGTTACACCTCCAGAAGTTTCAAACAGGACAAGTCTTTGAGGAAACAAAAACCCATTCTTTAACCTGAAGTTTCTGTTAATGATGGAACATAATTAATTCTCTATTTTTTCATACATGCACAGACACATGCATGGATTTGATAAATAAAAACTACTGCTAGATTTTTAGAAAATACACAGGTGATATTCATAGTGAAATTCATAATGGAACATGGGATAAATTCTATCTCCAGATGATAGGCTTTGAGAGAGCTGTGCTGTCAGTGAGGATTCTGGATTCTGGCACATTTCCAGGAGATGCTAGGATAGATGAGGGCTGCTCTACCTTCTAACTATAATTCATTTATTCCTTTAAATTAAGTGGTTCTATGGAACACTGCTTACCTTTCCAACATCACAGAGAAAGAAAAATTTGAAGGTAACAATGGTAGAAATTATTTTGATTTTTACACGGAATTTGCTGTTTTCATACTTGAAAAAGAATTTTTTTCTCACACCTTTCTGCTTTTTGACCATGACAACATAGACTTGTTTTAGTAATATTACAAAAACCAGAAAAAGATGTAGTAGCCAAATGTCCAAGATATTAATCAATAAACATCCTAACTCACTAAGACTTAAGGCATATTCATTACTTCAACCACATTGAACAACCACTTGTGTTTTAAAGGATACCAGATATTATGATCATTTTCATACCTCTCCACTTGCCCAATACTCCCCTTGAAAAGTTAGGTCTTTTGAACCTGAAAGAGCTCAGAATCTAAGTGAGAGGAAAAAAATCCTCACATATAATATTTCCAGACTTTTAAGTTCTACTTTCTGCTAAGGTCTTAAGAAGATTTATATAAAGCCTACAAGTTGTTCCCAGTTCAGGTCCTTGGCAGCATGTTTTAATTTTAAAACTGCTCATTATTTTTTTGGGGTTTATCAGCTGGGCTGGGAGGTGGGAAATAGTGACACACTTCTTAAACTCCTGCTTCTGCCCTTCCCTGTCAGAATCATATGTAGCTCTGAAGTCTTCCTGAGAGTCATCTACTTCATTACTTGACAAATCTTATCCTTGCATTCTCTCTGGCTAATCCCCTGTCTTTCTTCTTTCATGTATCCCTAATGCTCTTAGGAACCGTTCTCAACCTCACAAATCTCACTAAGAGGCAGAAATAGCCCACAGTGAGGACCCTGTTTTCATATTCATCCTGAATGCCAAGGGTGCCAACTCTGGAGCTAATATTGCACTGACAGGGCTATTAAGAGTCTTTGAGTGGAATTTTCATTTGCAAAGGGTTTGTTTCAGAAAAAAAGAAAATATTTTAATAAAAATATGAGTGAGAACATTTTAAAACACAAAGTAGGAGAAGCAGCCATAAAAGGGTAATGTTTTGTTCCACTGCTTTTCACTTTCCAATGCCTCCAACATAGGATTTCAATAGTTCATTCCAAATTGATCCATATTGGGAAGATTATTGGTTATTTGGGGGTTGTTTCTTTGATGTTTCTTGGGATTTTTTTACATATTTCCTTTTTTTTAATCTGCTCATCTTTTTTGTCCTTCTAATCTTACAAATTGCCAGCACATCAAACTTCCAGCTGGACATCATGTGCATCTAATTAAGGTGACTTAAGGTGACCTCATGTGCAAAGGAGTGCTGCACATGAGTCTTCCTGTTGATACTGAATGGTATTCTAGGTTTTGGGCACTACCATCATCTCTGGATGCAAGAGACACTTTCTGGATGCCAAAAGCACTTCAATATGTTGATGTTAAAGGAGTCACCAGAGGGTGCTTTTCCCTTAGTTTTACAGGGTATATCTTTTCCATATCTCTTGAAACAAAAAAAAATTCTGTGTTGACACTATTTCTCAGCTGGACTTCCATGCAAGGCAGATTTGAAAAATAAGCACTTTTTTTTTTCTAATTGCTATTTTAATCTTGGAGCTTTTCTCTGACTCGTTTTCCAGTATGGCCCAAGAGAGATTGGCAATTCCTCAGTCAGGGATGCAAGACTTTTCATATTGACTTGGTTTGATAGAGAACTTTTTTCTAAATTCTTTCACAAACGCTGGAAACTGAACTGGTCCTCCTGTACCCAGGAGGTTTTCAAATTGAAAACTGTATCATAAAATATTGTTTAGAAATATAAGTCATTAACCAATAACTACTTTTATATAGATATTCTATCATGCCAGAAGCCAAGAGCTTTTTGTTCTACTGGTCAATCACAGTGTGATTTTGTGGGTTTTAGCATTCAGTCTCATCAGTCAATAAATTGAAAAGCAAAGATAATGCTTTCATTTTTAAGCTAATTATTGCCATAAAAAACCCCCAAAACTTTCAGAAGATCCAGCAAAACCCGGTTTCCAGTCAGTACCCAAAATATTCAATATGATAGATTGAGATGGGTGTCCTGAATATGTGATGTATTGCTTCAGCATCATGTTTACCTCTTGTATCAAGAGTTGGAGGTACGATCCAAAAATTTTCCTTTTTCCCTTGATATATAGTCTCCTGCAGTCTGTCAGACTCTGATCCCTTACAGCCCCTTTTTCAGGCATAATCCTCAGGTTAGTGCTGTTTTTTTTTTCTTCCAGAACATCATGCAGTTCAGTAGCTTGTCATTCCTTGAAAAATAATTGTTAAATTGCCTGTAAACTGAGAGGGATTTTCTACCTGTCAACATACTAGACTTACTGAGATAGTGTGTTGACAATGTGCTTTTGAAGTAATGCATGCTCCCAGCTTTTTTTGGCATTTGCTTTTTCTCACCAGGCTGACTTTGTACTTGTTTGCATCTGATTCTCCCTAGAAGCTCTTTTCAAAGAAAAGTGATATCTTACACAGCATTTTCATGTCTAAAGAGGTCATGAAGCTGAGATAAGGGCAGATGTGACAGCCACCATATTGCCAGATACTGGGAACAGAGCCAGGGGACTGGCAGGCTAAAAAGCAACAATTTCTATAGCATTTACTAAAGTGCAAAGTTGAATAGGCAGGACTGTTGCAGAATTTCATCCCTGATGAAATGGGCACAGAGGTGAGTACATAACACTGTCATTTTAAGAGATGAAAAATCTCACCCCATATTCTAATCATAGAATCACAGAATGGTTTGGGTTGGAAGTGACCTTAAAGATCATCTCATTCCAACCCCCTACCATGGACAGGGACACTTTCCACCTCACCAGGTTGCTCAGAGCTGCATCCAACCTGATCTTAAACACACCCATGGATGAGGCATCCACATCTTCTCTGGGCAACCTGTTCCATAATTTATTACTAGCTCAGGATGCTTAATGGGGGTGCCAAAATTTATTATGCAGCCTGTTGGGCTGCATGAACAGACTACAAGAAACTCTAAACTTTTCACCTCCAAGTTCCCAGCAATTTAGAAAACCTTAATATTTTTTTGTTTAGTAAAATAAATGAATACCTGGACATACATATCTATTTTCCCCTTTCCACATAAAAAATAAATTGGCCAATGTATTTCAAGGAACACTAGTATGTTTCTTTCTCCTGCTGCAAGAAACTTGTTTCTCTCTTCCACAATACTGCTTTCCTGGGGTTTTATGATGTGCAGTTTCTTAAAAGAGTCTTATGATTTTCCTGAACCATGTTATGTTCCTCATCACTCTCCTTAAAGCCAGCAGGTTGTACACTAGCAGCCTTATTAATATTAAAAAAAACCAAACCAAAACAAAACAATAAACCCAAAAAACAAAGCAACAATATTAGGAAGAACTTTTTTCTGGTCATTTGAACACAAACATTATGCCCAGATATTGCTGGCTGCCTGAAAGCCATATGATAAAATCTATATCAATGAAAATCAAAAAATTATTCTAAAGTGACAGCAGAATATTGTCAATGAAATATGTTTTTAGTAGCTTGGGAACTTCAAAAGGAAACAAAAAAAAAGTTATTTGCGTTTTGAAAGATTGCAAGACCAAAACTTTGTATCACATTATGCACAATGTACATTAGTACAGAACTATCAAAGCCACAGGATGTTCATAGACCCAGCTAGGTAGGTGACTGTCTTATTTACATTTATCTCATTCGTTCAGAAAAAAAGAAAGGTACTGCATCAACTCCAAGCCTGACTGAGCAGAAATATGTATATATAGGATGAATACCCTCCACACATTTTGTGGGACATAAGCAGCTTTGTTGTAGATAGAGGGAAATGAAGTTAATTAGATGAGTTGAGATGCAGTGGTTTACAACTTTCACATGCAAGAGTCTTTCAAATGCTACAAAGGAAATAGATTATGCTTTGTTATATACTGTGCCCTATTATGTATATGGCTATATGTATAACACTATAAATTATTTTTTATGCTAAAGAAACTTTCAGTTTGATTCCACTTTAAATCTACCAACATAGAGTTCACAAACCCAACATAGAGTCCACAAAACCCAAACCTGTGGCATTTAGGAGCAGAGACCCACACATGTGATGGCAGCATGGGAGAGGTGAATTACAGAAACTGGCTGTTGCAGTCTCTGAAGTTTCTACTTGGTCAGCATCAATGCAGCAGATGATCCATAACAACCAGTCTCTCATCAACAGCAACATCCTTCACCTCTTCCTGCAGAAAAAGAACTGTATCTGCTTAGCAATACAAAATCCATGGAGAAAGGCTGCTTGTATCACTTTTTATGAGACAGATGTTAGATGCCCCATCTGCTACACGCCCTATCCATGTCAGATATCCTGCAGAAAAGACTATGTCTTCCCTGGTGTTTTGTACTGCAGCAAAGTGGTAGTGGATGGAAAATTAAAATAATAACTAAATTAGATGCAACCTTAAAGTACCTTCTTTGGTGTGGAAAGGATTTTATCTGCTATCAGAAGGTATAAAATAATTATTTTAATTTGGATAGGTACATTCTTACTAAATTTGAACTTCTAATAGGGATTATTTGTGGGGGGGGAGGAAGGAAGGAGTGGAAAGTGGGGGGAAAACATGTCTCCATACAGGGCTAACAAGAATCTACTTTGCAGACACTCCAGACAGAAAAGTTGGCTTGTTCAGCAGGCAGTGGGAGTAGCTCCCCCAAACATAGCTGAGAAATAAGGGTGCAGAAGAGAGCTGCTCTGTCTCTGCAGCATCAGTCAGAGCTGGTTTATCACTGCCTGCTCAACTCAGGGAAGCACAGAACAGCATTACCCAGATTTCCTCTGATTGGGGAACTATAAATCTGTCACAGCAGGATACCTCCTTAAAATCCCTGTGGTATGGTGAGACTCCACTCACATTCCTACTCCCTGGGTCTTACAAATAAAAGTAAGAATCCAGTTCTGATAACAATTCATCCTCAGCTGCTGGGTATTTTTCTAAGTGCTTCTATATTCTTTTTAGTATTAGGAATGGTAGTCAGTCCTCAGTACCACTTTAAAGACACAAGAGTTTTCCATCTTCCTTCAACTGCCTGTAAGGAATCAATGCTGTATCACCAATGAGTTATATTCAAAGTCTACCCTGAGCAAGTTTCCTGGTAAGGAATTTTGTCTAGCTGTACCTTGGTATAGTCTTGGTACAGATAACCTATGCAATGCTGTCACCTGAACATCTGTCTTTTCCTGGGGAGGACAGGGAATATTTGTTTTGAACTGTGAGCATTTCCACAGCCCATGAAAGCTTTGCCATTTTGTCTTCACCCTGATGCAGTGCTGAGTGAGCGCTGGTGATGAGTGCATTGCCCTCTATCATGTTTTGGGAGAGGATCATCACTCAGGTGCACTCACTAATGTCTCTCTGGAGTTGATGACAAGCCCTGTGTGGTCAGACTTAATGAGTCAATTAGAGTATTTGAACAGGCAGCACAGCTCTAAGATGCAGGGACATGGCCTTGTCTCATTACAAGTTGGTTGAAAATAGCCTCTGATGCAAAGTAATTAATTTTCTGACTCATGTAGGTGGAGTACCTGACAGCTTTCTCCTGTTTGCTTCTGAAATGGCTTGACTTGGAGGGAGAAATGTCACTTGATAAAGTGGTGAACTGCTGTTTTTTGGTAGCAGTTTCTACAGAAATGTTACCTCCTTCCTCTGATTTTCTTCACTGCTTTGGTTAAAGAAGGGTTGACCAAAGGTCTGGCACAGCAATCATTTGTCATGCAGACAGACCTGATACCTCAGTCCAAAGTGTTGGAGGCAATCAAACTGTGGTTAGATAACAGAATTCTGAGAATATGAGATTAATCATTACATCTTCATTGACAAGTCCTTGACTTGCTCTGGTTTCTTCAGTTTTTGTGCTCACCTCTAATGTTAACTACTCAAATTCATGTGTTTTTTTTGAAAAAGTCTTATTAATTGGAAAAAAAAACTCAGTCCACATTCAAGTCATAAACTATCAGTAGTGATTTACCTCTTTATCTAACCGTCTTCATTTTAAAAGAGAATTCTCTCTTTCATCTTTGGAGGCAAAAATTAAAGTTAAATTACTACCTGAACAAATGTTGGGGTTTTAATCTTTAGTGACAACTGAAATCATGATATATGAAAGATTTCTTGGCAAACTGAACTAGCCTTTCATAAAAAAGAAAATCCTATCTACAGAGCTGCACTTAAAGCATAGGATTGGTTATATGCTTTTTGCCAGCAGAGCAATACAGTCTTTTTAAACCAACTACCATTATTATAATGTCCTGCAGCTGACAGGCTAGCAGACAAAACCACAAACCTTGCTAGCTGACTGGATTTGTTGGTCACAGTTTTCAGTCACATCTACCTAAATAAATAAACAGTTAAATGCCCTCTTCATTGCCACTTTGATTACAATTAGATCAACAGAAAGCCACTGTTTAAATGGACTTCAGGCTATTCTTTGTCTTTGGAATTTAAGAGATTTCTCAGGAGCCTGTCAAAAACCATCAGAGCAGGGCTTTGACTTCATCAAAACAAGGCATCAACAGGACTAGAAACAGCAGTGAAGGAGACACAGGAACCACAGAATCACAGAATAAGCTGAGTTGGAAGGAACCCCCAAGGATCACTGAGTCCATCTCCTGGCCCTGCACAGGACAGCCCAAGAGTCACACCATGTGCCTGAGAGCATTGTCCAAGTGTTTCATGAACTCTCTCAGGCTGGTGCTGTGACCACTGCTCTGGGGAGCCTGTTCCAGTGCCCAGCCACCCTCTGGGGGAATATTCAAACTAAAC
>VXBC01005578.1:0-54239 GCA_013399945.1 Ploceus nigricollis | reverse complement strand
AAAAAAAAAAGAAGAGAGAAGTCATAGCTTTCCAAGAACAGAGTCATTACAAGTGGGGAGTTCAGGCAAATTAAGGTACTTATTAGAACAACAGCATTAAGAAATCTAAGTTCCCTAGGTAGGTTTGATAATTAACTTTTTGACAATATTCTAAAAATAGCCTTCTCTTCTCATGTAGCATTAGATTTTGTTGAACTGACATTTTCTAGTGAAATACCATTCCTTCACAGTTTTCAACTGGTGCTCTGAAATAGCTCTGTCAGACCTTGTACATGTTGGCTTAAAAAGCAAAGCCCACAGTGCTGAGCTATTGTTGAACTCTCCTGTGAAGCAGCTGCTGAATTTTCCCTCTTATTAACACTGATGTCTGTGCAGGAGGAGGTAAAGGATTTTGCAGTGCCTCCTTTAACATAACTCATATGCCATTCCTATTTTGGGGAGGGGGTGTCCTTTTTTTAAAAGGCTGTAATTCTCATGTTAAAGAAAAAAAAAGGCACTGTGGAATTTCATGAGACACTTCACAGCACTTCAGGTGCTGACTGTACCTGGATGCTCCAGGTCACCAGTGACAGAGAAGGGGACCTTCCAGAGGGTGCCTCAGAGCCAGACCCTACTGCAAGCACTTACCCTTGGTTGTTCTCCACTCACTGCAGTGGGAATCAAGGGGAACAAGACAAACTACATTATCTGACTTTTTAGGTACTGGAATTTGGGTAGTGTGGATGTTAGAGCTGTAAAAACCATTGTTAAGGGGCAATTACGCAATACAAAAGCTCCATACTAAGACTTTAGGACCATCTTGTGGAAATCCAGGCTTTATTCAGGATTATTTTTAGGGATCTAAGAGAGACTAAACAAGTTTTTGCTGTGTTTCTTCTTTACATAAACAAGCTTTTCTCTTTTCCCCTTTGTTAGGAGCAGAACAGTATTTTCATCCTTCAAAAAAACTCCTCTACTTTTTCCTTCCTTGTCCTGATGGCTAATTCCTGCTGGTAAGAAACTCTTCTCCCTTGTCTCATAGTGTCAGAACCACTCCTGCCCACTAAGTAGAGCTTCATCCTTGAGACCTTTGGGGTCCAAAATGTAGGTAGAATGCTTGGCACAGTAAAGCATGCCAGCACTTAGACATGGTTTTGGGGTAGATTACAGAGCCTTTGGGACACTAGTCAGACTGAAATAAAAGGGTAAGATAAAAACAGCTTCAAGGTTCCTCTTGGTCTCTTTTTACTTTCCATCAGTTTCTCAATTTTGTTCAAACACCAGATTTTCAAGGCAAATCAAACAAGAAGCATTTTCATACTGCCTCTACAATCATCTCACAAATCATGGCCTTAGATTTCTACTTCCTTGAATAGAATTATAATTTAAGTGAAAATTGCTCTTATGCTCACTTTAATAAAGCTTCTATTGAGTGTTAATTTGTCTGGAGAGATACCAAGGCACAAAACCATTTCAGGCAGAGGAGTAGCTCATGTCTCAGATCAGAGGTTCAGAGTGTTCTCAACATAACCAAGCCAAACACAGTGCCAGAAATATCTTGGGAATGATCTTTCCTGGTTGCTGGGCTCATCCCTTTGCACCCACTGTCGGTGAACCATGTTTTCCTTCAGTGAGTGCTCCAGCAGCACTCCTTTAACCAGCAGCAAACCCAGCTCATGTGTTCCTGCCTTCCCCATGCACCTCTGCTGCAGCTGCTCATTTTTACCTGTCCACCAGAGCTTCCCTCTGCTGTGCTTGCACACCAGTGTTCTGCTGCTGGGAAGAACACCCTGAGCTACACTCCCAACATCGCTGCAAAAAGTGCAGTGCCAGCCACTGTGTTTGGTCTGGCAGTATGCAAAGTTTACCTTCACTGAGCATTCTTCTTCAACTATCTATGAAAAAGGACAGATTTCTGAACTTTTAGGTTAAACCTCGCTATGCATCAGGTAACACTTACAGTGGAAATTAATTTTATGTAACACAAACAAGAAAAACAATTAAAGCTGGTCACTAGCTCAGTTTCGAAGCTATTTTTACATGCAAACAAAGTTGGAGATGAAAAGTCTGGAGGATGACACTCCCAAGCCTGCTTGCTGGAATTGGGGGAAGGTGTTTCAGATTGCTAATAAACTTGCAATCCTTAGTAGATGCTGTAGCATTTGATAATTTAATTAATATAAAGGATTGGGCTGACACATTCAAAGCTACATTTGAGAAACAAATGTTCAGTTCTCACCAAGACGGAAGAGTGAAGCAGTAACACTTTGCATAAATACTGCAGGATAAGCAAAGAGGCCTGTGAATGGGGTGAGCAGGGCAGGGGAGAGCAGCAGAATATGCCTGACAATACAACAGTGACAACAATAATATTGGTACAGTTTGACAGAGATAATTTGCTAGAAAGTGTCAACATTTGACCCAACAAACACAGCAGAAACAAGGATTCCTTATGAAGAGACTGCACAACCATTCTTAATTGGATTCACCATTGGCTTAATTGTCAAGAGCAGAATTTGCTTGGTAATCATTTTAAATTTGAAATTCAGCTATATGTCACGTTACTTAAACATTTATGGCACACTTCTTCAGGTGCTTAGGCCTGAAATAGACTTGCATGAGGCCTTAATTATTAAATACTGAAGTAATGTTCCTGTATAATAAATAAGTGTTTCCATAAAGTGACAGATGTTTTAATCACACTTAATCGTTAGAAATATCATGGAATCACGGAATGGTTGGGATGGGAGGGTACTTTAAAGGTAT
Source organism: Ploceus nigricollis (assembly GCA_013399945.1). Taxonomy (NCBI): domain Eukaryota; kingdom Metazoa; phylum Chordata; class Aves; order Passeriformes; family Ploceidae; genus Ploceus; species Ploceus nigricollis. The sequence goes on along the minus strand of VXBC01005578.1, from coordinate 51,494 downwards.
TCTAGTTCCAGTCCTCTGCAGGGACACCTTCCACTTGACCAAGTTGCTCAAAATTCCATCTGAGCTTTTTGTTTTCCAGTTTATACACAGATCAGGACTCAGTGTAGTCAAGTTCCTTTTCTAATTTTTGTTTTTTCTTTTGCTACAAACAAGAGTAGGTACAATGATCCTTCCATAAGGATCGCTCTCTGCCCTCGGTGCTCTCTGGTGAGCCGGCAGAGCCGGCACCCCGAGCTGCCGCACCCTCCCGCTATCCCCGGAGAAATGCTCGGTGCCTTTTCCACGAAACACAGGCAGGTCCTGGCTGCAGAAGCTGTGCTTGGCCGCGGGATGGGGCTCTCCGCACACAAGTGACATCTCCTCCGCACACAAGTGACATCCCAAAGTCGCCGTGCCCACGGAGCGCTCCCCAGGCAGGGGCGGCCCGGGAGCGCCTCGGGGACAGCGGGGAGGGGACGGGCAGCGATCCAGGTCTGCAAGAGGCAAAAACAGTGCACAGAGAGAGCTGCTCGCGTTTAATCCTTCCAAACAGGGCGCATCTATTACAGTTTGTGTTAGCCACAGAGAAATGAACGGGGTGGTGACACTGAGAGTATGTACTACACGCATTCGTGGCCCAAAGCAACACCTCACGCCTCTAATATCTAGGAACTCACCAAAAGGACTCAAAAGCAGAAAAATCATAAATAGTTCAGAATTTGGGATGTTGTAATTGTCCTCCTTCACCCTTTTTTTAAAAATTTTTTTTTCTTTCTTTTTAAATCTGTATCACCGAATCACAGAATGTGATGAGTTGAAAGGGACCCCCAAGCATCAAGTTCAACTCCCAGCCCTGCACAGAACAGCCCCATGAGTCACACAATGTGCCTGAGAGCATTGTCCCAACACTTCTTGAACTCTGTCAGGCTGGTGCTGTGACCACCCTGGGGAACCTGTTCCAGTGCCCAACCATCCTCTGGGGAAAGAACCTTTTCCTAATATCCAACCTAAACCTCCCCTGACACAACTTCAGGCCATTCCCTTGGAGCCTGTCAATTTGTATAGTTCATAAAACCATAAAAATCGAGACCTATATGGCTTTTATTTTACCTCTGGAAGTAGGGAAATACACTTACTTCCATTTTACACTTGCTGAACAGACACACAAAGGGAGGCTTTTGGTAAAGGTCACAGAGGAAGTTCATGCTAGAAAAGCAAACAGTGCAAGCCTGCCAGGCATCGACCCTGTGTTTGCACCACTGAAGCACCCTCATTCCTAATGGTCTTCTCATTATTCATCTCTCGTGTAAAGAGAAGTCCTTTCTGCCCCCACTGTTCAATACCACTCATATTCACTGTTTATTAAAAATAAATAAGTTGCAATTCCAGTTTGACCATCTAATGCTGTATGTGGGATAATTCAAGGCTGCAAATGCACCAAGCAGGCTGAGCTTGTGAGAGAGGAACAAACACACGGGGGAGCTGCACGGCCTGTGATGGTTTTTAACTTTAATAGAAGCAAACATAAAAGCAGCAGAAAAAATTGTCTGAAACACATTTTAACTACAGCTTCTATTCCTTCTGCTTTTGCTATGAACTAATATGGAGGAGTTTATTTTAGTTTTTTTCTGATGAAGGTTAGGTTCCTCATCCACTCCAACCCAATTAATTACTTTTTTTATATGGTTGTTCTTCAGCCTTGGTTTCCACTCATTTTTCCTTGTACAGCCTTGTCCATTTTCTGATACAGCAAGTTTAACTCTATTAGATAGGATGCCACACACTCATTCCTTTTTATATTGCTAAAATGTCACTTCTATGTGTTGTCCTCTCTGAATCTTCTTCCTTTCTCAAGTCTGCCATAAACTCCTGCCATTTTGGAAAAAAAAATCTAAAGAAATCTGTCATATTTTAACCCCAGCCAACAACCAAACACTATGAAGATACTCACTCACCATCCCCCACCTCCAGCAGTAGAATGGGGAGGAGAATCAGAAAAAAAAAAGTAAAACTCATGGGCAGAGATAAGACTAGTTTAAGACTTGAAGCAAAGTAAAATATAATAATTCTAACAATACAGTGACAGTAATAATATTAATAATAAGTCTAATGGAAGATAAGAGAGATAAATAAAACCCAAGAGAAACAAGTGATGCACAATACAATTGCTCAGTACACACTGACCAATGCCCAGCCTTTCCCCAGGTAGTCAGCCCCTGATGGCCAGCTCCTCCCAGTTCATGTACTGGGCATGATGTTCTGTGGTGTGGAACGTCCCTTTGGACAGTTCAGGTCACCTGTCCTGGCTTTGCTCCCTTGTGCACCTGCTCGCTAGCACAGCATGAGACACTGAGATGTCCTTGACTTAGGGTAAGCACTGCTCAGCAACAACTGAAACATCACTGGGCTGTCAGCATTACTCTCACACTGAATACAAACACAGCACAGTATCACACACCAAGAAGACAACTAGCTCTATTCCAGCCAAGACCAGCACAAAATCTCATTTCACTGAATCTAGAAATTAAATTTAGTTCCTGAAAACTTAGCTAATTAAAAACTGGAGGCAAATGGAAGACAGCTGCATATAAGCTTTTTCCCAGCTCTCTCAGTGGAGTTAATTTTACCTTGTGACTGCTCAATAGACTTCTGTTTTCCCAATCTGCACCCTCAAAATGCACAATTCCCCTCACCAGCAATGTAGTCTTCCCTTCTAAATTGTCCTTTCCATACAGAAACTTCCTATGACAGACCTGTGTACCATAAGAAACCTGTATACTTTGAGGCTGGAAACATAAAATCCCACAAATCATATATTCATGGTAATTAGGAGCTTAAGGTTAATCTGTCAGGACAGAAATATTTCCTGAGAGAAAAACTTAAGAGTCAAGGGTAATGACTGCTGTTGGAGAGCCAAGACCCTCTGTCACAGTGGGGAATCATAGAATGGTTCGGGTTGGAAGGGATCTTAAAGATTATCTAGTCTCAGTTCTCCTGCCATTGGCAAAGACACCAGGTATTTCTCTTAGAAGAGAAAAAAAAAAAAGAAACTACAAAAAGTTTCAGCTTTCAAAATTGTTTTAGGTTTACTTATACCTTCAGTAATTCAGCTTCAACAACCAAAACATACTTGCTTTGGGAAAATACCACCATTCCAATTAATGGAAACGGACTGCCTAAGACCCAAAGGCAGCCTGGGGCATCCACAGTCCCACCGTGGCTGAGCTGCCAGAGCTCCAAGTTGCCTGTGAGCAAATACAAGGACTGGATCTTCTGGGAAGCCTGGGAAAATGCTTGGTAGGTGATCTGCAGGGAGCCAACAGTGCTAAGGAGCAACATCTCTTTACCAAGTGAGCCCTCAAAACATTGAGGAGTCACCAACCACTGCTAGGCACTCCCCTCCCAATTCTTGAGCGTTGTGAAAATTACTTCTGTGGTCAGAGACCCATTGCTTTAGGCAGTGGTTAGTATGATTCTTTAAAATATAATCCCTTCCACAAACTCTCTTAATTCCATAAAGAAACCTAGCGTTTTCTGGTCTGCTTAAATTCTTCTTGGAAGCCTCATACAGAAACTTGCTGTGTCATGAAACTTATTTCTGATGTTCAAACTGAACTTACGAATGGTCTTTGTATAGGCAGTGTCTCATACCACCCTTTCCTCAGCAAGGAACACCTGACAGTAATTTACAATTAGTTAAACTGTTGCTGTTTAGACTAAACTTCCTGCTTTTGTGCCTAACATAAGTTAATTACTCCCTAATTTCTCTTTTAATCCCCAGTAGGTCTAAGTTAGTTAAATTTTTCAGAATTACAGAAATCTTTTATACACTGCAAAATGTTTGAAACTGCTGGATCATAGGCAATACAAAATAAGTTGTACAAAACCTACTTCTGGTCAATGCAATATTCTAATTAACCCATTTCCAAGGAGTTCTTTCTTTAGGTCTTGTTTGGGTTTTTTCCTCTCAGAAGTGCTGCATACTACTGATACCATAATAAGTCTGGTATTTGGCCAGGTTTATTTCCGCTTTCTTAAAAGTATCTACCACATTTTTTGTTTTTCAGCAGTGCAGTACCACTCTGAATTGGATTTGCTGAAAGCTTTCTTGCCAGCTTTGTGTGCCCACTCCTCCAGCTTTCTGTGGTAGAGGTTCCCTGATGCATCCCTACTAAATGCAATGCATGGACCACGGAATTTTGCTTTTTTTCCAGCTGATGATTTTTGTTTCCACATCCTCCTTTTAGCTAGCTGTCCTGCCTTATCAAAACATCCTTTGAAAACCAAGGCAGTATTTGTGCTTGTTTATAGGAAATAGTAACCGGGCTCAATTAGAGACTGTCTGTACTGAATACATTTCCTCCCTTCACTGTTAAAAAGTTACAGCATTCCAGGCCTGTTATGACTTCTTTTCTTTACACTGGCAAGAGAAAGGTGAAAAGTTCCTTGTAAAAGGGAATATTGGATTTCTGAAGCTTTTGGTTAGTTTTGCTTGGCTATAAATAAACATAAATGCTCACACAATATCCACTGAAAAACAGCTGGATCAAATGTCTTGTTCAGCCACATCAGAACTCTGCCATGACTTGTGCCAGCAGATCACGTACACTGCTCGATAGAGAAGGATTTGACATCTGAAAGGTGCATTTTTAGTGGCAGAGTGTTTGGAATAGTTCAATTACGAGCAGTACTTTTCAAGGATACAGCCACTCAGTGTAATGATTTCATCTGTTTCCTTGGGGGAATTATGTGCTGAATCCACACAGAGCATCTGATTGCATTTACCACCTGCAGGTGTTTTTAAAGTCTTTTCCTGGGTTTAGGAACTTTAGAGCATCACACATCCAGTGGGTCTGATTATGGGTTTCAGAGTGGGTAGCAAATTATTTCTCATGTCTAGGTATTACTTCACCAAAGTCTGTTGATATATCAGATGGCACATCAATTCTGTACATAGTTTACTACAAAGCCCTACCAACAGAGAAATATTTGTACTGTGGATCCATTATTATAACAGAATGCTGAGTTTCTCAGTGAGCCCAAATCTACTTTTTAAACAGAGTCTGTGGAACCAGCTGTATGGTAATAAACCTCTCAGCAGAATATTTTGGGCCTTCTAAGAATTCTGTAACACATTTTGGAAGAGGTTTATTTGCACTTCTGCATCATGTCTGCTCACATTTAAGTGAAGGAAGCTCTTTCCTTGGTACTACAAGATACATTTCCATCTGTTACTGTACACTCAAACCATTATATATTATGCAGTCAAGAAGTAGAGCTCCATTCTAACATTTTACACTTTTACATTAGGCTATGGTCTTTGAGCACAAGTATTGCCTCAGTATTAAGATCTGTGACTTAACTTGTTTACTTAGAGCTCTGATTAAAGAACAAATATTATGAGCACAACAAACTCTTAGAGACTTATTTTAATAATCATTAGGATGTCTTGTGTGCCTACAAATAAATACTTTAAGCCACTGATTAAATCCCTGCAGGTGTTGTAGTTGAAATTTACTTGTGGACTTCTGCAAAGCCTGTAGAAGCAGCTGAGCAGGCCTTCACAAGAAAAAACTTCACTTTTGAATACTATCCTTCCTTTGTTTTGACTCCTTACAGACAGTATCCTTATGATTGGGCAGATGGCAAATGTGCAACCACAAAGGAGCACAGAAACATCTAGAAACTCTGAACACTAGAGAACCTTTCTAGATCATGAGTCTGGCAATATGTTTTAGAACCCTTTTGAGAACTTTAAGTACTGTAATCCTCCAAAGACAGAACTGGTGTCTTATAAGGATGACATTTAAGTCAGAGCTCTTTTAGCAGAAATGCTTATAAATTTGAGCATTATGAAATACCACAGGAAAAGAATTGTGATGAACAGTCTATATCTCCATTAAGCTGTTCATTGTAAGAGGCACTAAAATAGCTGTGACTGTGGGTCACTCTGCTAGTATTCTTGATTTGCTAGATTCTGCAAATATGAATTCTCAAATTACCAAATCAGCTTTATTCCACTTTTCTAACAAAAGCAATTTTAACAGAACACTTCTGCCCATCAGACTTTCAAAATGTCTCTCACGCACAGCAGTGTACTGGATACTTTGCAAAACTTACAATTATTAAAGTCTCCTTTAATTGTGCTTTTATAATGGATTACCTCATATAGCATATTTTATTACCAACTGCACTACATTTCAAGATGTTCATGTATTTCAGTTAATTTTTTCTTCCCATTCAGGAGCCTGGAAAAATGTGGAAATGAGAAAAGTGGGCTTATTTGTCTCCTCTCTGTAACAGACAGAACCACAGGAAATCTGTACTTTGGTATCCTTAATATCCACCTACTCATATAAACAACCAGTCACCCAGTCTGGATTCAGTAAATCCCTATGCAAGTGTGCAACCAGCTGTTCTGATACTGGGGGAGAAAAACCCTTCTGAAATATGAGTGGGAATGAGAGTAGGTTCCTGCATATTCTGCCTGGGATTTTCCACATACTGTAAGTCACCTTTCCCTCCCATGTCTGTGATCTCTCTCAGTTCTCTGTCACCTATCAGGCTTCCCTTCTTAGATGGGATTATGGAAAAAAACATCAGGGAAACTGGTTCCAACCCCCTCTGCAAGTTCCTCTCTAATTCCTGTTAATTGTATTAGTGTGTATCCTGGATGGGGTTTGTTTTATTGAAAGCAAAGGTGAGCAGATTCTGCATGGACATATGATATCTGCTACATCAACAAGCAAACTGCTTCAACTACTTCATGGCTACATTCATTTTTCATTTTCATAAGTCTAGGACACAGTTCAGAGGGTGAGCCAGTCCAGGAGCTGGACATCAGCTTGCCTCCAGCTCCTTTTTTGAGTGGCCTGTGAGGCTGCAGTGGCACCTCCAAGCACAAAGGAGCAGGTCATGTGTCTGTGAAACAGAAGTGTCCCAAGTCCCATGCACCCAGCCATGGGCAGCCTAGCAGCTTTTTGCTGTCTTCTCCAAAGCAGAATTTACAGTCTAGTCTTGACAGCCTGACACAGCTTTTGGGAGGGACTGAGAATGACAGAATATAGATACTTGTGCCTGACTTTAACCCCAAAAAGCAGTCTGGAATGATAATGGAGGGAAAGACGACCCTTCAGGACATGATCTGTGTTATCTAAAAGATGTGTGAGTTGCTGACTGAAAAAACAGTTAAGGATGAGCTGTGCTCAGATGCAAACAAAGCACTGTAATTGTCCTAAGTTACTGAAGACGAGTTCCCTTCATTTCTTGTATTTTTTTGAAAACCAGGGGGCTAAACAGAGGAGACACATCCAAGCTGACTTTCCCACAGGTAGAAAAGTAGGAGCATAAAGTCAGCAGTCACTGACTGATAGCTGAAAGCCTCAGTTGTGCCCAGGGTTCACTACTACTTGTGGTACACAGTTTGAGTGAACATTTACAGTAACTGGCCCCAGTCTCAGCAGGTAAACTTATTTATTTTCTTTTTTTTAAGTCGTATTTGGAATATAATACACTAATTATATGTCTTCCCTTGAAATTATTTTCAGTAGCACTCAGACCTTTAATCATGATCTATATGATTTACTGGACCATGAAATTCTTTCTACTTACTGAGCTGTGTCAGGCTAGGTTTATTTTGTATTTCCCAAGAGAGGCTATAATGGGATATATCTCCTTCTGTAGCAGTAGACAATTTGTCCACTGCTAATTCCAGTTTCTACAGTCCAACAGCTATGACCATGTAAGTCAAATAGTCAAATAGCTTCAAAAAGAAATTAACTATTAAAATGCAGCTCGTGTTGTGTCATAAAGATGTTATACAGATAATGGGTTAGAATCTTGGTTCTTTATTTCCACATAATATGTTTCATATTTCTACAATTCTTATTCTTGCCGTGACCTAGCTTGGTGCATGGAACCAGCCTATATATGAGTCATAAAACATATCAATGTGTCTATAAAATAAGCAAAATATTCTTAAAACATTTTATTCCTCTCTAAGCAAAACCACATGTATCTAAATAAATATCCTCCATGTAATAGAGATTGAACCAGAAAATTTAATAACAACATATTTGGACACCATATTGCTATTAAATGTATATAGCCAGGTTATTCAAAGTTCTTACCAACCCACTCTGTATCCAAAATTCATCATTCTTCATGGAACTTTACATTTTTATGTAAAAATTTCAAGTCCAAATTTCCTCCAAAACTGAAGTTATCTTAGATATTCACTCCAAGCTCTTGTTTTATCTGCTCACATTCACGTGTCTTCCTCTTAAGTGAGTTGGAATAAACAGATTTTTTCAAACTGAACGATGAAGTTGATGCAAGAGGTTCGACTGGTTCCTAGAATTTGCAGAGCCCAACTTTTTCAAGAACCCAGAAAGGCTTAAGAGTAAAGGAACAATGCTGTGTGTTCAACAAAACTTAAGTCAAATATTTAACTAAGGATTAGTGAAAAAAGTTTACAAGCCAAGAAAGGTACCTATAAAAGAACTTTCACCTCAATTTAGCAGTACATTTTTTGTACTCTTGCCTGTGAGAAGCCATCAGAGAAAGAAAGACTCAGGTTACACAGTTTGACGTCTTTTTAGATCATATTCTCAGTTTTACAACTCTTTTCTTTACCCTGAATTATTAAAATATCTTTGAGTTCAAAAACTAAATTACAAATGTAAAGGCCTCTGCAGTCGCTCAACTGTTTTACAGCCTAATCTGCAATTCCTGTCCTCCCTATTCTACTTATTCTGCTGGATAAATACAATACACAAGCTATTGCCAACATTATGAATTATTTGGGTGTCTCCAGAGTTTAAGCCCAAACTTCTTCCCTCTCTGCACATTCTCTTTCTGTAGTTACCACCACGTCCTTCAGAACATGAAATGTGATTCCAGTCACATGCACACATGATGGAGCTCAGCATCTTCAGTACATTATCAGTTTTCTGCAATAGCTTCACATGACAATACATGATGCATTTTCTTCAGTCCCATTTCCAAACATGCACTGAAATTTTTAGGGATCTGTTGTCAGACACAGTGAAGTGAATTAGCTATCCTGAGGTATTTGTTACTCTCAAACACTTAAGTTGTTTTTCCCCGACTGTTTGTTGCGAAAACTTTTTCAGAATCCTCCTGAATTGTTTGACTGAAATGAAATTATTTTTCCTCTAGATCACACAAAATAGATAGAAGATGTGATATATTACAACACCTTGGAAAATAAATTGAATTTCATTCCTTTCACCCCCTATTTCTCCTTGTAATCTCATCACAGCCAGCCATAATAGTAAAATTTTATTTCATGGGAAATTAAACATGATCTGTTTTACACAAAGAACAATCTGGGCAGAAGAACTTGCAGGCATTACCTGAATTCTGGAGTGGCTGAGTTTCTCTGATGTTTCAAGTAGAAGTATGGAACTAATATTTTAAATATTTCACTGACATTTAAAGCTGTGATAGTCTGAACTGATGCTTTAAAGTGGTCCCCAAATCTGTTGTACAATTAGAAGGAATAAGTAAACTAGTTAAGGAGAGACCTAAATAAAGCTTTCAAAGAAATTTAAAAAATAAACCACGTCATTTTTTTTCTTTCTTTAGGTTTATAGGATTTCTGAAATTATCATGCCAATATTTTGTGTCTTAATATCTGGATATACACTGAATGACAGTTGGCAGTAATTGTATAGTACATCACAATAACTCATTTAATTACTAAGGAAAAAGTGCCAATAAACACAAATGAGAAATCTACTAGCAACACATTATTGTAATTCATGTATTTATAACCTTGTGCAGCCTAAGAAATCAGTTCATACCTTCTATCATGAATATTATCTTCTAACAGCTTTGCATAAGAATGATTGTATGTGATTGTGAATCCACGCCTCAGAATGAAAACCAGTAACTACCACTTCTCCCTCAGACTCTTGGTTCAGAGCTTGTAGGGCATCCTAAAAGATTTCCAAAACTTTAAAAAAAAAAATTTATGAAAAAACAGGGAAAATTTAACAGCGCTATTTGTATATTTTAAATTTAGCAATCTCATCAGGATCAGGCTGCAATCGACTGAAAACATGAACCATCATGTGCCCAGCAACTCACCTTCCAAATGGTTTACATTCAGCTGGTCAACTCCTGTTATTTTAACCAACTACAAAAGGTGTTGCCCAGAAAAATGTCAACCTGTTAAAAAACTCCAAAATTCTATTATATGCCAATTTCAGTAACAGCACAGTTCCAACACCTCATATTAGAATTTGGTACGACAGATTTCCATAACTCAGCAGTACCAAAGGTAAGGGAGAGTTAGGAAAAGATAAGCAGAAGAGCTGAGTGAGTTGCAGATACATACTCGACATCTCTATCTCATAATTCTGCTTCTATTTTGTCATCATTAGAGAGCATTGACCTACATGATTCACTGAATAAAAATAAAAATCCTTTGAGCGTGGCTACTTCCCTGTCTTACTGAGGTGAGCTCCTGCTGCAGTCACTTTCTTAAGAAAAGATGGTAATGATGACTGTCTTGTGCCCTCTCTCCTTTTTAACTACACCCTCTTAATATCTATTAAAATGTAGCACCTCTGGAACTTGTGCTGTCAGGTTAAACATATGGCAAATTTGTCAATGGTTGCAAACTGGGGAAGAAAAGAAAGGAAAGAGGACAACTGGAGACCAGCAGTGTAAATGTCCATCTCTGATTTCCTTTAGGAGATGAACTAGATGTATCAGGAGAGAATTAACAAACAGATGTAGTCAAAGATGAACCAATTTATACAATAGTCTTAATATTAATAAAAAAAAATGATTTTATGACTGCTGAAAGATCTTCATCTGTCCTGAACCTACTTTGGAAGCAGAAAAGCTTTCTGTGTTTTTTCACTGTGACATATAATAGTATCTGGAAAAAAAAAAAAAAAGAAAATGAAAAGGACCAGGGAATTTTTATTTCTTTCTGTTCTCCAGAGAGTTCAGGCAGCCCTTAAAACACCCCATAAAACAAATGTCCCCATCTCCCCCTCCCCCAAAGAAAAAAATCATCAGGCCAAAGAAAGCACATGACCCAAAACACAGAACTGCAACTTCCATAATAGGTGACTTTTCCCACGCTCATAATCCTGATATAAGGTGGAATTTCTCCTCCTGTATTTTATGGCTGCATTTTTGCTTTTCTTTTTAAGAGATAGTTAGATTAAAAACTCCTTTGAAATTACACTCATTTGTATGCTTTGACAACTGAAAGAAGTAGCTGAAATCAAAGAATACAAGACAATCTCCAACTCAGCTTTCTAGAGAATGGTGTTAATAACCTACCACTTATTTCACTGAAAATAAAATAGACACATATACTAAATAGTAAGCTTGAGGCCAGATTTTGCACGTCTTTGTATAAATTCTTTTCAAAGCCTTATTCTGGGTTGTGGAGAAAAAAAAAGGAATTTTTGTTTACCTTAAATGAGCTCATTGCGGCAACAAAACTTAAAAACATTACCAACCCAATAATCCAAATTAAATTCAGAGTGCTATGTTCACCATCCAAAAGTTTCCACGAGCCTAATAGTAAATCACTGTAATCTAATTTTTAACCTGTGGCACCATTACAATAAAAAGAAGGGCTGCAAGGCCAGCTCTTTAAGTACTACTATAAAATCACTAAGATTTGAAAAGACCTCTAAGTCCAATTCTTAGCCTAATACTGCCAAATCCACCACTAAACCATGCCCTAAGCACCACATCTACATATTTTCTAAATACCTTCAGGGATGATGGCTCCACCACTTCCCTGAGCAGCCTGTTTCAATGCCTGGCAACACTTTCTGTGAAGGAATTTTTCCTAATATTCAAACTAAAAAAAACAGAAAAAAATAGCTAAAACTCATTATTAAATAATTTTAATGTGAAGAAAATATTTGGTATACATATCACAGAAAAGAAATAAGAATTCATATATTATGTTCATTCAGAAAATAAATCATCACCATTTTTTCCCCTATAGTTTCTTTTCTACATTAGAAAAGAATTTGTTGTTTCATACATAGCAGGGGACCATTTCTGTGCCTCAGGAAACATGAAAATGGGGTCGCAGGTTACATCTTTGAACTCAACATTTAAGGTACAAAATTCACACAAAACGAATCTTGAACTCAGACATATATTTAAGAGGATTCCTTCATAATAGAAGGCTGAGGTCTGACAGAGAATGAGGTTTACTTTTTAAGAGGTTAAAGAGAAAAGATGAAAGTGATTTATTTAGATATTCTAGATCTACATGAAATAACAAAAGGAGAGCCTGAAAAATAGCACACACCAGAAAAAAAACAGATTATGGTATCAGCACTGGTAGCCATATTCCAAGGGCCTAAATTCTTCCCAGGTCTTTCTGGGAGTCAGTATTTCCAGTGTTTAGTACTGCTTAGCTGGCTGCAGATCTTCACAGAGACCTGGCCAACAGCTGGTACCATGCCAAAATAATTAGAAAACCTCAAGAAGTCACAAGGTATCATCAAAGTTTGCATGCTGAGAAGCTGTTTTTAAAATAAATAAATAAACAAACAAACATATAATTATGCTGTGGTCTATGTTTTAATTGTATCTGTAGTCCTCTGCTTTTCAGGGATATCAAGGAATGCTTGACAGCATAATGAGACAAATCACTATTGTCCTCCAGAGCTCGCAGACAGACTGAAGCAATACCCCAGATAAGCTGTGACACACCCCAAAACACTTTACTCTAAAATAATCTGCTTCCCCCAGAAGAATACTTTGCCAGGGATTGTAAACAAAATTTATTCAATTCCGAGCCCCAAGATCAGGGGAAAAAACTTGGTATCACAGTTGTGCCTGTAGTAATAGAAACAAAATTAGACTCTATCTGAGCTAGTGAAGATGGGGGAAAGACCAGAGGGCACAGAAGAGGCTGCAGATGGCTCTACTGCCACAAATTACAAGCTCAGATGGCTTACCAAAAAGTTTAAGTGCTACTCTAACAAGGATAGAAGAGGCAGGTTTATAATGAACTTCCTGAGTTACCTTGGAATAGGCCTTATGAAGGAGCAGGGAACAGAGTTAATTACTTGCCTTTTTCTTGGTCTCTTTTTTTTCCCCTATGGAAACTTCATATGCAAAATGCACCTGTGAAATAACAAGCCTCCTGTTAAGTATAGTTGTGGCATATGTGCTCACAGCCCATCAGTATGCTTTTAGTGTGCAAACTAATTCCAAACAGCTTTAGGCTTAAACAGGCCTCCTCTCAACTCAGGAGCAAAAGAGAAATCCCTTCTCAGTCTCATTTTGCAGACTGCTAAATAAGGTGAGCAGAACCAAACTTTCATGCAAGGGATCACAAATGAACAGCTCTTGATGTTGCAATCTGAGCCCCAACAGTAAGAATCATAAATGCTATAGGAACAACCAAACACAGCTTTGGAGGGGAGGAAGGGGGAGCAGGATAAAGGTGACCTTCAGAAAGGTCCATCTGGGCTGAGCTGCTCCTGGTACCTCCTCCTGGCTGCCGAGATCCCCAGCCAGTGCAGGAGCAGGGCAGGCAACCTCCAGTGAACATTTCTTTATATGGTCTTACAACACATTCCTGCCTGAAGCAAGGGGACCTATTTTATTTCATTCTCTGGGCCTCTTTTCAGCAGAGACTGCTGCTTTTGCCAAACTGATGAACTATAAAATGATTCTGCAATGTCCACTAACGGGATGGAATGAGCCGCTCCAGCTTTATTTTCACATGATGGGGCTTAAATACTGAGCATAACTACTTAGAAATCAAAGGCTGATGTTAACTCTCTTTATTACAATTTTCCCTGCCATATGTGGAATTCATGTATTGACATTGCCTTTTCAGGATTGAATTAGGAATTTAAATTGGGTGCACTTCAAAACAGGTAAGAATTGTGTTTGTAAAGAGACAATCGTAACATAATTAGGTCGTCTGTTGAGATCCAATTTTATTTTCTTTTTTGTTCTAGCACTGACAACAGAAGTAAATTGCACAAAAATTTATTTTCTCTGTCTTGGAAAGGAACAAACTTTAACTGGCCATAAAGTAAACTGTGTACATTACTTTACAAATATATTTAATCTCATTAAAATAAATATGTGTTCTATGTGCAAGGCTACTTATCCTTTCAAATAATGTTCCATTTTAGAGTTAAAAAATGTTATGCAAGCTGTTCCTTGTCTATGTTCTTCTCATATTTTTTTCAATTTTCATGTAATTAAAGTTCACTACCTTAAAAAAAACCCCAAACACCTAAGCACTCCAGTCCAAAAAACCCCAAAAACTTTGGATGAGTTTGTATGTGCTACAGTTTTTCCATTCAGACAAAATGATAAAGCATTTTTTTGCTGAATAAACAAGATGCTACTGTTTTATGAGGACATAATTTAACTCTTAATTATTTTCCAGCTAACAATTAAACAAGAGAACATGACCCAGAGACCAGTAGTTTGTGGTGACAGAAGCAATCATGGGATAGTACCCACATATTATGTCAAGAGCCCCTTACAAATTATATGAGAGGAAAAAAAGAGACCTCACCAAGATGTTCATCAGGCATTTTTGCATTGTTTCACTCCTTTAAAACTGTTGTGGTTTCACAGGTTACCTTTCTCTCCTTTGAAAAACAAGATTAGTAACACAGCTTTTGGTAATTTGCCCAAGCATTAGATCTGTTTCTGTGTTTTTCATGGAATTGGAAAGTCAGATATATTGTACTTAAAGAGTGAATGAAAGAAGAATATTGGAGGAGCTGGAAAAAGAAAAGGCTTCTTTAGCTCTAAAAGATACTGTGGAAAGGTCAGGAATGTATCAACCCCCTGCTTCATTACTCTGTTAGTTGGCATTGTTGATGACGTCAGTGGAACAGTCTCTCTTTTAATGTGAAGATGGGATAATTTTGGTAAAGCTGTCTCAAGAAATTTTAATTCTATTCAAAGGAAAGGCTGCATTAATGCATTCATCTCAGAGAAAAAAAAATCTCATTCCTAAGGTTACTGTTGTGTGTTAGAGGGGGAAAGCTGGAAGTGAGATCTGGAAGCTCAGACTTTGCTGTGTTGAGCATTTGGAAACAGCTGCAGATGTCGGTGCCACGTCTGTGCAGCCAAATTTGGTATAAAATTTGGGTTGTACCCACAGCTGAAAAGACTGACAGGTAAGAATTCATCTCACAGTTGGTTCAGTTCTGTTAGTCTGATTGTATTAATTATCAGCCTACTTGCAGAAATTTTACATTGGATTTTCTAGAATAGCAAAATTATCCAAATTATTAAATACACCAAACAACACCACACAATGTGTGGTACAGACACAAATATTCAAGTCCACTGTTTACATTGTACTTATTACTCCAATCCTATTTCTTTTGTACCTCTGCTACATGGTTACTCTGGTTAGACTCTAGTTCAGGATTCAGTAGAGCTGGCCCTAGTCTGTCTGTCTGAAAGAACATCCAGCAGCCCCTTTTCTGGAGAGTTTTCTCGTGAAGCATAAAGGATACCTATTTTAGGACTGTGAAAGCATTTCCACATAAAAGCGGGTTTTTTTTGAGGGGTGGGTGGGTAAAGTTTTGCAAAAGCAGAACACATTTTTATTAGGAGCTTACATTATTACATTATTCATTACTATCACTTCAAATACCAGCAGAACAATCAGACTGCTATGATGTGATTGTATAATATTGATAAATCCTAATATTTTTCCTCCTTTTCCCCCACTCTCATCCTCCTTCTCCCAAAAAATTACCATAAGTCAGGATAACAGTTGTTTAGCACAGGCATACATTGTACTTTAGTTCATATTATTTGCAACTACAGTACTTGATTTGAAGATCATTAAAATAGTTCTTGTCCTGTGAACACACACAAAAAACCACAAAGTCAGTAATTACATTTTACATCATATGTCTGAGAATACACTTTTAATGAAAATATATTTAACATGGCAAATACTGTGGCCAAGGAGGGATTATCATAGAGTGCCACTGCACAACAGTTTCAGGCAACTGGAAACTACTTGGCAGTAGTCCACACGTGTACAATAAGCATATAAGGGTAAATTTAGTGGAACAGTACAGCTTCAGCAGCATCTCAAGAATTCCAGTAAAAAGTACAGTTTGGAAATCCCTTGAGCTGCTTGGGTAAAGTTAAAGAGTGACAGTGCAGCATTTCTGGCACCATTCTGTATGAACTCACACATTTAGAGTGCCGTGTGAACAGGATCAGTATCACATNTGAGGGGCCAGAACTGGACACAGCACTCGAGGTGTGCCCTCACCAGTGCTGAGTACAGGGGGAGAATGACCTCCCTGCTCCTGCTGGTCACACACAACAGGTGTCTCAAAAAAGATGCAGTGCCTGTGTCCTTATGCCTTTGGGTCTCTGCCTTGTGCTCCTTCCCAAGCACCTCTGATGCCCTTTGCATTTAAGGCAGAACTGAGAGGTCAAAGCCATGGAAATCTTTCAGCAGATGATGCATTTGTAGAGCCTTCAGAGCAGGAGCAGAGCAGCTAATCCAGGTAATCCACCGACAGGAGCCCTTAGGTGCATTTGTATCTCTGTATGCAATACTATTATCAAGTCACCAAATTATTGTTGTAACAGAATTATAAACTGGTGTAATAACAAATAGCAATCACTTGAGTTCTATGGAGCATATTTGGTTAAGGTGATCCTATGTCTGTTTTATTTGGTTTATTAATGAGTCTATTCATAACCTATATGAATAGAAAGAAGCAATTGTTAATAATGTAGGTTAATTGGATCCTACTTTTAGCCAAATAGCCTTTGCAAAGAATTGCAGTTAACCCTCTGTCTCCAAAAAGTGTGACGTGTCAGAATTATTCAGTTCAGAGAATTATTCAGTTCAGAGAAATAAGTAATCGAGTTAGTGAATTTCTTCAAAGGATCTAAAATTTTAGTAATTTAAATTAAGACTGATGAATAAAATTTGAAATGTTGAGAAAATTAATTTCTTACACAAAGAATAAATGACAGTGAGCTGGAATGATATGCTGGATTTCTGCATAGATTTAAATGAAAATATATTTAAATGAAAATTTTAATGAAATTTCTGTGAAAAATCAGATGAGTTTAAAATTACATGCAATGTGAATACAAACAAATTGAAGGGCAAACTCAGAACACTTTACTTGCAATGGTAATCTCATAACATTTTACATTCTCACATTTGCCAACCTTCAACTTTCATGTCTTTTGCTACGAACTTTGCAGAATATAGCAGCTGTGCTCATAAATAATTACTAGGGAGAAAAGAGCAAAGTAATCTGAACCTTTATGCAGTTCAACTATTTCTTCTTTAGGCATTAGTTCACCATGGAGAAGTGGAAAACAAAAACCTGTTTAAAAAATGATAAATCAATATTATGCACACCTAGACTTCTTGAGGAAATGCAACATGCACCTGACTTGACTCAAGATGAAGGGATGATATTAAAAATCTTCAGTAGCCATGAGTCCAGTAAGAGCTGATCAGCCCACAGAATGACCCAGGGATGGGCAGCACCAGTGCAAAATGAAACTATAAATTGTTCCTCAAAACTTAACTATGTTCAGTACTGTCCTCTCCAGCTAGGAAAAAAAAATGTGCAAATGTGCCAATGGTTCAGTTGTGGTTTTATATAATTCAAGACAGATTCTTACTGGCAGGATTTTGTTTTAAAGTGTAACTAACTGGGAGAGCTGCAATAGCAGCCAAACACAGTCAAAATGATATTTACTGATGTAATTAAAAAAAGAAAAAAAATTAAAATCTGTCCTTCCAGTGCAATTGAAGATATGTCCTAGAATCTTGACTAATTATAAAGACTGACTTTGAAACAGGAACTGACTCAGAAGGACATAGAAAATTCTAGCAAAACACCTGCATTTAACCTTACACCTAAAATAACAGAGTGTGTGAAATGTAAATATGAACTTCAAATTCAACTCTCAGTGTGGTGGCTCCCATAAAACACATCATCAGAAGCAACCAGTCTTTTATCCACATACTTACATGGAAACAAATTCAGTACCAAGATTATGACTCAGCAGGCTCCAAAGAGTTTGGGTTTTTTTTCTGAAACTTTCAGATATATTTCTTTCTCTTGCAATAAAGGGAAGCTAAAGCTCATTTTATTTTTCTGTAATTTATATACATATTAATTAGTGAAACAAAAGCACAGCAAAACAAATGATATCCACACGATTATCTGAATGAGATTGTTGATTTGATGAGCACAAATCGATATAGGGATCAGGAAGCAAATGTTAATTCTGCTTTATATGCTTGTCTGAACCTGCTCCACATTGTTATAATAGAGTGTTAAAACACTCCAAGAGATAAGGCTATGTATTTCCCTTAAGGCAGTTTGAAGCTGACCCACTTCTGGGATAAGGAACTTCAGGTCTATTTTGCTGCAAGATTTTCTTAATCCGTATCTACATCTTGAGACATAATGCCCAGTGCTCCATCCCTGCCTTTATCTGCTTTTGGTGTTTAGACCAAATTCCATGGGGCAGAGCTAGGACTCTCTCCCAGTTTTCTTTCTGGAAATGACAATTCTTTTGGCTTCACAGAAGCATTCATTGAATGGGGGTTTTTGATACCTCTTTTAGACTTATTTATAAAAAATCTGGGATACCACACCATCTTTATTCCCTGTGGACTGTTTTCAGTTCCTTTGCTGCAGTGCTTGTGTCCAGGGTAACAACTGCCCAGGCAAAAACTGGTAAAGGGCAACAGTTGAGACAGTAAGTGTTAAAAAAAAACCCAAGAAAATGAAAAAACAAAAAAACGCCACAACACCACCATACCCTCATGCAAACAGAACCAGTAATAGGCTCTCTCAAAATAAGCAAGAGCAATTATCTGTCCTGACTAATTAGTAAATTCATTGTGTAATGCTCAGGAGAAGAGGAATGCAGTTGTTTCCCAGAAGGAGGATCTCTCTGAAGTCCTATTCCTTGACCATTTAAATAGCACATTAGAGAGAGAAACAGAATTTCTTTATCTTGCAATTTAATTAGGTGCATGTTTAAGAAAAACTAATTATTTGGCAGACCCTCGATTTGCAGTCCTCTCGTCTGAGTGCATAACTGCCAGACAGGTTCCTAATTACATCCTATCTACTGTTCAATCTATTTCATCTCCAAAAGAGAGAGGTGAATATGTAGCTCCTTCAGAGCTGTTATCCTCCATTCTTTCTATTTCTTCTGTAAGCATGCTAGAGTAGGAATGCTAAATAAGGCAGTTCAGCATAGCAGACCAGAGTAGATTATTGTGCTTCCGTGCTTTAAATTTTTTGGTCTTTTCCAGTCACCTTATGTCACTTTTGATAGTGGTTCTTACTATATTGCTTGAATAACCAAGGAGGACTCCTGCTCTGCTGTGAAAAAGAAGTGTTAATAAGTCTACCTCTGTAACATTTTTAGTGTCGGTCGCTGGAAAACTGACAGAGTAATTGGAGCTGGGAGTGACATTTTTACAGTGAAAAAAGTCAAATGCTACAAACACTAAGTGATTTCTTCCAGGCTTTGGTTTTACTCTGAAATATGCAAGATAATTTCTCCTAACTATAGTATTTTAAAGCCAGAAATGAATCATAATATCTATAATGTGCAGACACACACTCTAATTTAACTGGTCTTTAGTACAATGAATCTCTAGTGTGAAATTTTCCTTGCTAATGATCAACATAAGATATGGCTCTTAATGTAATTATGAATCCAAGCCTTGCCATCTATAGGCAACTGAGTAACAAGACTCATTATACAGATATCATTAGACTTCCCATTTCATTCACTCATACCTATAGGGAAAAAGCAACCATTATTATAAGAGACTCACTTTTTCTATCACCAAAAGGGACCCTAGCATACATTGAATCACATATTATAGGCTCTACATTCTCCTGGATAAGTAAATAAACTGTTCAGCATTTGCAGTTTCTCCTTTAAATGGGTTTTATTTTGAATAACATTAAAGAAAAATAAGGCAGTCTAGATAAGGAAAGAACCTTTCCTTATGCCATAAGCAAGCAAATCTTTCAGCCCCTTTGGTGAAATTCCTCCCTTTGGGGTGCCAATGTATCCCCCCATCAGTTACCTGAGAGCTTCACAAAGACCCTTTCCCGGCCCTGGGCTGTTTCACCAAGGCCTGGGAGCTGGCTCCATCCCATAAGAGTTTTACAAACAGCTTGAGCAGCTGTTTTCCAGAGCCTCCAAGGTCCCCAGAGATGCTGTGGGATGATTCCCCACCTCACCTGATCCAGTAACCTGGTGGGAAAGGTGTTAAATCTTTCCCATCAGCAGGAATGTGCAGCACTTCCTTGGGCTGATAAAAGTCGGTGAAGGCCTAGAACAGAAGCATCAGCTACTGATTGTCACATAATCCCATTTTCAGCAGCAGAAAGTCTGTCCAAAAAGTGGGCCTTCTCTAAAAGATTTCAGAAATTCACTCTATAGACAAGCACCCCTTCTCTGTTGGGTGTTTTTTCCCCTGGAAGGAACTTAGAAGGCCCCAGAGAGCCACTGCCAGTTCCAGACCAGAAGTTCCTGCACAGCTCAGACATCTCCAGGACTGACAGGTTTAAGAGCCAACAGCTCTACAAGATGGGCAGTGTGGGCAGCACATCTGTGTGCTTTGGAAATCAGAGGGAGTGTACTGGGAAAATAAACACTCTTCTGTCTACTCAACCTTGCTCTATACCATGTGTCAAGACTACAGCTTAAAAAAATGAAAAAGCCCAAAACATGTGTATAAAATACATATACACCAGAAGTATTTTGCCTATCCCAACAGACTGCAAAGTGTTTGTTTCTGCCTGAAAATCCCTGCGTGACAGAGGTCACAGAGTCCTGTGATGGCATTTAATCACCCCTATGATGACATTTCATTACACCATACAGCACTTCTAGAAAAAAAAAAGAAGTTATTTCATTACTTTTTTTTTTAATCTTCATAACCATACTTTTATATTTCCCAAGAGGACAACTGACCTGCTTAGCAGCTAATACCTCACACCTAGGAGGTTCCCTACAACCCCTTTAATAAGATTCACCTGAAAGTGAGAGTTGCTTCCTCTAACAGAGACGATGGTATTATAAAAGTCTGCTTGAGAGACTGTGCAGTGGGAGTTTTGGATTAAGGGTTCTTTAAAATGTAACAGCTAAAAGAAGAATGTTATTAAAGAGGAGCCAGAAGCTGGATGGATATGTTCTTACCTATTAACATTCTTATCCCAAAGTAAAATTAATCTTAAAGATTAACTCCAAAGATCTGGTGGTTGGTTTTGGGGAGGGAGTTGTTTTTTGTTGATTTTGGGGGTGGGCTTTTTCCCCATCAGAACATTGGGATTGGTATTTTGCATATTCTTTTTCTTAAGACCAGCTGGACTGAGAAAGTCACTCACTACTGACTCAATAGAGCAGTCCTCATTGTTCTACTATTCAGATGGAAAATCTGTGTTGCTGGTTTGTTGTTTGTTTTTTTTTTTTCAGTTTTCACAAATGACAAAATTTGAGGTGTGGTGTATATTTTTCTGGACTGTCTCCCTGAATCCAATATTTCTATATCAGAAGCTGAGTAAATACAGAAGGATTTCAGATGACTTTTAGCCAACTAAATGTCAGGTAACTCTGGTGGATGATTGCTTAAGCTTTTCTGTAAAATCTCCAGTGATGTAGACTCTGTCACCTTGTCACCTGTTTATCCTCACCCTTATAGTCAGCACATTTTTTTTTCTGTCATCAAATCTACATCTTCTTTGCTGCAAATTAAGTTTGTTAGTTCCTGTCCTATCCTTTGGAAAAGTCTATTGCCTTTGAACTTGTAACAACCATGGCTTTATATAATTGAAGATTATTATTACAGTTTTCTTTGTGCATTGTCCTCTAAATTAACAACTCCAGGTCTATCATCTTTCTTTAAACTTTTTTCCAGGACCTCTGATCCACTTTTTTTGTCTGTTCAGAATTCTTTAAAAGGTCACAAATAACCCAAACACAGTACTTCAGCTGCAGCCTTATTAAAATGGAAATACTTTGCACTTTACACATTCTATAGACAGTAAGGTTTGGGTTTTTTGCAAGAAACATGACCCTGTTGATTACTACTCAGTCTGTGATTCACCTTATTCATTCCATCTCTTCCTGTATTTAAAGATCTTTCACTTTGTACATGTTCTTAATTAAATTTTTTTGTATTGTTTACTGACAGTTTAGCAGTTCATGACTGGACCTCATGTATAGAAAAATTGCCTGGAAAGTGAACATGTAAGCTGACCACCCTGTGGCTGAAAAAGGGAGTGCTTGCCAAGTGACCTGTTTGAAACCTCAGAAAGTCAAGCTGCTGGGAATAGGATATTCAATATAATAGAATTTTGTTATCTCTGGGTGACTTCTACATACAGTCAAATTTGAAAAACAGAAGGTAACCATTGGTACACTAAAGTGACCAAAATTTATACAGTACTCTGTTAAACTCAGGGAAGAATGCTGTAAGCACTAACACCACTAACATAAGATTTTTCTCAAAACATTCATCTGACCTCCCATATATAAATTTACTAAGGATAAAGGGATTTTACCCCAGTACCATGAGGCTAAGTAAAGAAATAAAGAGAGTGAGTGCACCCTAATAATTTCTGGTTTTACACAAAATATAAACCCTTTCATGTTTATGGTACTGAATGATTGATGCTCTCAAAATCTGTTTTAATATCTTCCTTGAAGCATCTTTCTGTTATTTAATTTGTTGTTTTATTTTATTTCAGCAGCTAGGTGAATACAATCTGCTTCCTTTCCACTAGTACCTGAAAGAGTAAGTGTAGATCTCTTAAAAGTTGTTAATTTAAAATAAATTACACACTTCCATAAAGAATGCTCTGGCACTATGCTTTTACATTAAATGAGATGAGGTGACTGAAAGCTAGTATCACAGACCGAAGGCAGCATCTTGTAACGTGTAAAATAAAAATATTCTGGGTCTACTGACTCAGACATACCGAGTTCCTGCAGATGAGGCTTCATGCTTTAGTGAAGCACTGAGGATTTGCAAGATGGTGTTGGGATTTGAAAACATCTGAAGGCAAAGGGCACAGTCGGTGTTACAGAGCTGATATGACAATGGTGTGTGGTGTGAACACCCCAAACTTGAGCCTCTGGGGTTTTGGCATGTGAAATGAATGGTTTCAGTGAACATTTCCATCAGTAGGAAAGGAGGATACAAGATATCCAACAGAATTAGAATCATGTCATCACAATGGTAATTGTCCTAGGGCTGAGAAAATATTCTAGGAACATTTTTATTGAAACTAATATCAGTTTCTCAAAATAAACAAAAAGTAAGCACTGGTTTTTACTTGAAAGTGTTTTCTCAAAGAACCTTCAACCAGTGCCTGGTTTGCTTCCAGGGATGGCCCATCCACAGGTTCTCTGGGCAAACTGTCCAATGTCTCATTGCCCTCACAGTGAAGAACCTCTTCCTAATATATAATCTAAAATGAAATACTAGTAATAACTCCTTGCTGGTGACACATTTTTCATGTTAAATTCATCATTTAGCAACACTATGGCTGTGTAAGCTGTAGTAAAACTGTTAATAATCTTCCTACCTGAAGAGTAAACACCACAGCCCATTAATACATTATAAGAAATGTAAAGACTACAAAACATCTTGAGAGAAAGCTCTGAAATTGCTGATAAGTCTGTCAAGTAGAGAAGTGACCTCCTAAATTCAGAAGTTTTCTAAGACATCCTGGATTAAACAATTATAGATTGACTTTGTCAATTGGAAGGACTGCCTTGAATATATACAACCAAAATTAGCCATTTTGTTAGTCATGTTTGAACTGTTTTAGGAGGAGCCAGGAGAATCCCTGAGACAGAAAATAATTAATGTAAATAATGCATGGGAAACACTTACACTGATGCTCTCAATTGAAGAGATGTGATAAGCATTTCACTCCTCAGCTGGCAGTTTTAGGTCATTGGCCTAGTCTAGCATGAATAAAATCAGCGAATGAAAAATGACAATCATGAAGCAAAAACTAAAGAAAGGCGATTTGGAAAAGGAACTTTTGCTACATCAAGTAAAGAAGATTAAATTTAATACCTCATTTAATGTCACCATTAATCTGTCATTGCACTGGGTCAATATGTGCAGAGGCAAATGGAGACAAAGAGGACACCAAGGGCAATACAACTTATGTGCATTCCCTTCATTTAGACAGTTTGACTTGGTAAAGATTAAACAGACAAAAAAAGATTATTCCTGCCCTTTGTGGTGCCCTTGAGCTCTGGAGTCCTCCCCAAAATAACTGAGTAATCACAGGTTATGACATCAGGCTCAGAAGGAAACTCTTGGAGAAGCATCACCTTAGTACAGAGAAACCCTCTTGGCAGTGGTTTCCAGGTTCTGGCAGAGCTGAGGAAATGGAGCAGCCCTCCAGGTGATATATTAAGCCAAAAACCAGAAATAGCTTTTCATTATCAACGACTTGATGTGCTCTTAGTTTGTACTGTGACTCAACTCCCTGCAAGTCCATGTGTTCCATCTATAGATATAAGCACACACATACACATATGTATACACACAGATATTCCCATTTATGAATAAAATTTAACAAGCACATCTGCCCACTCAAAATCACACACATCTTTCAATCACAATATCTTAAGTGTGTGCATAAAAATGATTTCTAGAACAGGGTCATGCTGTGCCTTCCAACCCAAACCATTCAGTGATTCTGATTCTATGCTACCTTAGCCTGTAGGTGTTGCTGAGTAGCTTCCAGTGTTAATAATAGTATTTGTAGTAATTATTCATAGTAAAAACACATCTTTTCCTATATCTTAGAATAGCGTACTTTAATATCATTAGTTCCTGAAAATGCAAACTTGGGTCTTATTTTCCATTACTTTTCATTAACTTTGTGTATGATATAGTTAAAGCAAGCCAGAAATGTTAACAGTCATATCTTCTTAATTCAACTTTTTATGTAAATGCATCCCTTTTAGCAGATCCCATTTTATTGGCCAGAACTGAAGCCATGGGGTTGTTGGGACCTTGAGACCCTCTCTACTGAGAAGTCAGGGGTGAAGGGCCAGTGGGATGCTGCTGGATCCACAGGTGGTGACCATCTTCTCCTTGTTATCTCTCTCCCCCACTTTCCAATTTTTTCTCTCTACCTCACATTTTGTTGTTAAATAAAATCTGTATTACTGACTTCATCATGTGCCCTTGTTTGCCTTAATTGGGGCAGAGGCCTCTCTCACTAATGGGGTCTTAGCAGGGGTGTGAAGAATCCACATGTTGCAGTGCTTTTACCAACCTGCTCAGGGAACAGGCCACCCATCACGAGGGTCAGTGTTTGTAGCACACCCAAGTCTGTCTCAGTCTGTGAACCAATGAAAGCTGCATCTGCAATAAAATTTTGAGACCCCGTTGAAATACATACCTTGGCTCAACTAATTCTTCCTGTGCTTAGCTATGTCACAATGAATGGCTTCAGGCTCCCAGAAGGAGCCAAGCAATCCTCCTCATAAATGTTTCATCATTTTGGCCCCCCAGTAGCTGAAGTTAATAATATCAGTATTAAGGGTTTTGAATTCAAGTGCTTTAACTAAAAAATCGAATGTCTGTTAGCTGTCTGCATCTGAGGAGACTGTAACCCAGTGTTACCCAAGCAGCTGAGACACAGTCCTAGGGGCTGCAGTTATGACAAAAAATACCAGAGAATACATCCAGATTTGGGGTAGAATCTGACAACAAAAAAACAATACTAGAAGCTTCCTGTGGATTTAACAGCATCTTTATTCAAAGAAGATGTCTTTCCTGAAAGAAAGGTGGAATAAATTAAAAACAGGATAATTTGGAGTATAATCAGCTAAATGTCAGTAGGCAACAAGTATTTAACAAGCACTGTATGACTCTCAAGTAGCTGATTCTTTGTTCTGAAAATGGACAGAAGAGAATGAATAATCCCAGGTAAGTCTGTTAAGAAGCCCAAAGAAATCTCTTTGGGATAAAAAGAAATGTAGCAACAAATTAGAATAAAAGAGCAAAGAAGGAATAGTCAGATGGACTCAGCTGCTGAGTTGGAGTTTCTCATTCATCTCCTGTGGATCATGAAATATGGGGAATTTTTTGATAGAGGAAGTGAAAACTGTCAAACATAAATGTTGGAAGATAGGTTCTAAGTGCATTTAAAATATTTACACAATACTTGAGGCTAATAAAGGTTGTATAATCTTAATTTTTAGACCTGTTTAAAACATGTAGATCTCCAACTTGCACTTGTTATGCAAATTTGTATTGTCAAAAAAGCAGAAATGTTTCCAGTTAAATTGCCATTATTGCAAGAACTCAGTTCTCTAATTCAAATATTAAAAGTGAAGAAAAGCCCCATAGCAAATGTATTTTGTTTTACCTGGTGTAAAACTGAGGTTCAAAAAAGCTTCCAGGAGCTTAATTCTCATTGAATTTGTTGACATCTGGGCTCCAAAATGTCCTGTGCCTTTGTGTGTCAGCAAATACTATCTTCTACAAAACATGCTGCCAAAATAAGTAAGAAACGCAAGATGCTTTTAGTTAGGTATAACTAAAATAGTTCAGGTAAAAAAATTCTTTACTCCCAGTACCTTAATGTCCAGGAGAACCTGGACAGAAACCTTTCAATGTGACTTGCTATTGGAAATAGTATTTCAAAGTTTCTCCAGCAACAGTCTACCTTTCCCCACATTAAAGACCATGCTGTATAAGGGAGGTTCTCTGTTAATTTTTCCATTTTGGGCAGAGTAGAGATTATGAAGGAATATTCTGTGCTTCACAAAGTCCTCATTGGCCCATGTTACTTTTTCTATATTCAAAATCGTAATTATTCTTCAACAACTATCTCATGTAAAAGAAAGAAAATACAATATTAAGGATTCTCTGTGAAGTTCATAGTGGGATTTATGCATTTATAAGAGGCTCTGGGTCTGTCCACACAGGCCTTTGCTGACCTACCCAAGAACCTCGTGCATTGCCCAGTGCAGCAAATCTTCTGAGAATAGGTACTGAGTGGAGAGGAAATTTTATTATACATGTTAGAAATGGTGCAGTCTTGCCTCAGAGAAAAGATTTGAGGAAGGGTCAAGTAAACACAGTAAGGTACTTTGTAAATAGTGTTTTTTCATTGTCTTGGTAAATTTTGGAGCATAACAATGAGAATATGGCTTTGTGGTTAAGACCCCAACTAACTGCATTCTTCAAAATTTTTAAGTATCAACAGTCTTATGTTTGACAAGATGCTGTCCAACTTACATCTCCTTTTATGTGGGGAAAGTAAATTTTTGTGGTCTTGTACTTGGTTCAAAAGGAAAGCAAATATAAAATTTATATTGGAACTCTCTTCATTTCAGATGTGTTTTTATTAACCATTACAAAAACACGGTAACCTAGCTAAACTCCTTAGGTGAATTGCATAGGGCTGTTGTGATATAAAAATGCAGAGAAATCATAATTCTTGCATATTCTGCCTTTTACACCAGAACTACACTGTTGAGCAAATGAAATAGTATATTCAGCTAAATTAGTATCAAAAGAGACAGAAGCAACTTCACTTGTTCTGCTGGCCAAATAAAGCAGATAAATTTCAGTGTCAGTTTTAAACTGTCTTCTTCAGGCCTGCCTGCCAGCTTGTCTCTAGCATTCTGTGAAGAAAACCTCTAATTTGTTCTAAAATTATACTCAATGAACATCAAAGTTGCTGAGATACAGTGCCTAAATGCAGAAAGATCATTAGCATCTCTCAATAAGGCTCTCTTGCTCCAGCCATGGTGTCTTGCTGGACAAAATAAATCATAGTTCAGGCACTGTGAGAGTTACGACAGCTCATTTTTTCCAGCAGGGGCCATTATTGCCCATTTATCCATATCTGTGATAAGTCTTTTCTGAACAGGAGTTATCTCCTCTTTTGGAGTCTTAAGGAACCATCATAAAGCCATCTGGCTTTGGACCAGCTCTTGGGCTCTGAACAGCCTTTTCTACTTCAGTGCACACAAGCAATTCCTCTCGGGCCTCAGCCTCACTTGTGACATGTTTGGGAAATGTTAACTCTGTCTTGCAATTTTGTAGTAATGTTTTTCAGTCTCTTTATTGAGATAAATACAAGTGAGGACAGAATGCTTGGGATGTTTTTTAGGATCTCTTGGGTCCATATCTGCTGTTCCTGCTGATCTTTGTGCTGACAGATGGCCTGCTTCTCAGTTCCTTTTCAAAGCTTCTATGTCAATATTATAGTATACCCTTCCTTCTCCCTCCTTCCCAGAATTCATTTTTGGGAGTTTCATCTATAACCTGTTTTCCTCTGTTAAGCCTACGTAATTTTAATTTCTGCATTCATTAATCTTATACATATGTAATATTCCCAGTGTATTCATGGCTACTGTTTATCCTAATGATTTGACTGTAAATGTATCTGAACAGAGGCATCATCCTGACCTGCAAATACCACCCACATTAGTGGAGTGGCCTGTGGAGTTTGCTTTTACTAAGAAAGAAGTGAACATTAAAATCATAGGCTCTCTTCAGTCTTGACTGTTTCTGGCATTCCTTCTTTGCTCATTAGCCCATCCTCCTGTTTTTCATAACAAGCTTCTGACTTCTTTTTGCCTGTAAGAACCAGCAAAATCCATGTATATTTTTTGTTACTTTCTGACTTATCAAGGAAATAGATTTAATCCCATATTTTTCCACTCATGCCACAGGTCCTTTGAACATGCTCTTTCTTTGTTTCTGTCAAAGGCAGCACTTTCCACTTCTGCTGAAATCCTTGCTGGATTCAAATTGCAACCATTTACCACTTATTTATGCAAAACTTATTGACATAGCAATAATTTCAATTATTTTATTCATCTCACACTTGCTTTGTACACTGCATTTGCAATGCACTTGCAAAATACACTTGGATTTTCTATGAGAACAATACTAGATTGCAGTGTAAAATTCTATATCTCAAATCCCCTTTTAATGTGATTCCTGATAATACTATTATTTCAAGGCACATATTTTAAAGTTTTGAGTCACGGTTCTCTGATTTCTTCCTTTATCAGCATGAAGTAGATAAACTGAAAACAGCAGAATTACTCAGTAACAACATAAATTTAGGAGAAGTAATAATTAGTCTTTGACTAATGGTGAGAAATAAAAAGATACCATTGAACTGTGTTCATTCCACATTCATGAAGTAACAAACAATATTAAGATTATTAGGCACAAAAATCAGCACTGTGTCTTGCAAACATATTTTGCCCTGCTCTGTGCTACTTTCTGTGTCCCTGTCCACCCTTGTTCCGTGTTGTCTGGTCCAGCATTAACTCAGCATGTTCACCTCTACCTCCTCCTGACCTCATTTCCATGGAGATGTTAAGGGTTTGGATCTATTCTGCACTTTAAATCCCACGACAGATCAGACTGACTGAATCATGAAGGTACAAAGCCACACGCTGAAAAATACCCTGAGAAATGCTTAGGAAAACAAACATCATATATCAATATTAAACACAGACATATTTGACAAACTGTAAATATGGGAAATATTTGTGCTGCATTTCTAGAGCACTGGTTCCATTAACATAGATATTGAACTTAAAAAAACAGATTCTGAAAACAACCTGCAGCAATACTATCAGAAAGTCAGGTAGTACAGTTACATGTGTACACAGAGATAACAGTTAAAAAAAAACCCCAAAACCTTAATAATTTTTTTCTTATGGAAAGGTTGTCATTGTTTATTTTCTTTTCAAAATTGACTCCTACATGAGAGACATGATTTTAAATGCTTTTATCAGGCCTTCTGAATTAATAGAAATGTGTATTACCTAACATAATTAGTATTTTTCACTTATCTGCTTTGCCATTAATTTTTTATTATGGTGGCAAACTAAGGATTTATTGGCTGCACTGAAATTTTAGACCATCATTAAATCATAGTGTATGTTACACAAGTTATTTGCAACATCCAGTACAAAAAAAAAAAAAAAGGTTTCCTAAATCTTGAAAAAGATGACATGTAAATTAGTGTTTTGCTCCCTTTGAAGGCATAGGGTAAATATTCCTGCAAGCATAATATTGAAATGTTAGAACTCAATGGTAGCATGTGTCAAAGAACTGTACCCTGAACACTTCTCACTTTTCCTTCTCATCCTGTCCCAACTGCTTCTTTTCTTCCTTATGTGTTGCTTTATGATTTTCTTGACTCCAGAACTCACTTCCAATCCAAAAAAAAAACCACGACCCAATAAACCCACCACATTTAAAGTAAAATATGGAAGCAAAATTCAAGTCAATCCTTCTCTTTTCAGTCCACAGGAGTAATTGGCTAGAAGCATCTTATGTCAGCATGAGCACTTTTGACACTCTCCCCTATTAATTTCCAATCTCCCTGATATAGGTCAGTCATATCAGTGCTGCCCTTTAGCCAAGTTTAGCAGAAATAGTCCTTACTTGTGTTTCACATTTGCTGGTTTGTTGTTTGCTAATTAATTTCTTCTCTCCCTGTTGGGCAGAAGTCTATTTTTTCTATCTTCATATAGATTTTTAGTCAAGGACTATGTAAGGAATGGACAGAACATAGGTTCTGAACATGGTTTAAGATTTAAAGAGTACAAATGAAATGGATAAAGTCCATTAGTGCTGAGCTAAACATAATACAAAGCACACATTTTGCAAAAGTCTGGTGTTATTATACAAGGCACACATTTTGCAAAAGTCTGGTATTATTACTGTTGAAATTAAGCTTCCCTTAGGGAAAAAAGAAAGTATTCAGGGTGATGCCATGTCTCTGCAACAATCTGTTTAGGCCAACAGAAGTGAAATACTGCTGGACTCGTACTGGGGGACAAGTCCATGCTTTCAAGGGATGGCTAATTTTCACTGAGTTATAGGGAATGAAGCTTTGATCCAGAATGTATTGTAGGAGACCTACAAAATATAGAAGACTCCATACAGTGAGCTTGCACACTGATGACGGAGACATCATCATGTTGATAGTAATAGAAAAAAAGCAAGAGAAGTAAAAAAATAGCTAGTAATTTCTATAGGGATAGTAAAGCTAAAGAACTTAGACAAAGTTATAAGCTTGTTCTATAAAGAAAAATGTGGTCTATTTCTAAAAATCCAGATATAAATTCTGAGTTGCCAAAATTCACTGCATGGAATCTTCATCCTGAAATTTTACTAAAGGAAAATTGGAAGAAGAATTGGGTCTGAAATTTAAAAAAGGTGTGAGGCAGTAAGGGAAGAGAGACCCAAAAAGACAGTCATGGAGATAGGAATTGTGAAATAGAAAGGGAAAAATATACAAAGACAATTATGAAATATAAAATGAAAAAGAGCTTTAAAAAAATCTTTTAACCTTTCTGGACATTTTGGAGAGTGAGACTGCATAGCTCTTGAATATAAAATTGTGATTCATTTTTGCAGTTCTCCAGGGAAACTATTCTGATGCTGTGGTCTTCTTGTATTCAAAGGACAGCTGTCAAGAGAAGTTCTTTACTTTTAGTATGAGCAGACATATATTGTGTAGATCTGAGAAGTTAATTTTATATAAAACCAGCATCTGATTGTACTGCAGGAGCAGTAGGTCTTTTCATGGGATTGCATTATTAACAAAATAACCCATTTCCTATAACAGTAATGACATTTTTTTTAATCTTCTAGCTAGCTAGCAATTTTTTTCAGCTGTCCAGTCATCCCTTTTGAGTCCTATTGGCAGTGACTGAGATTTGTCCACTGTTAATTTTTTTGTTACTTAGTAGATCCCTTTTCTTCACAGATATTTGAATTGTCTTTATCACTGGTGGTCTGACTGGGAGCTGTGTGGCCCAAGAGCTGCTGCTGTTGCTCAGGACTGAATTCATGCTCATTTTAGTAATATTACTTCTTTACTTTTCAGCTTAGAAAGCAAACCTATTCAACTAAAGACTATAATGCCCTTGCCTTAGGAATTATGATTTCTATGGAAGGATTTAGAGTAGACAGAGAGCATTAGAGAGCCATGAGCTGTTGTGCTGAGATGCTGATCCCTGAGAGCAGCCAGCCACACAACTCCAGACACCTGGCTCCCAGAAACTGCACTGGCTGCTCAGCAGCACTGCCTGCCTCACACACTTTATGCTACTGCACTGGTAAGGAGTGAGTAAAAGTACTGGATGGACAAAAGTTGTGAAAGTGAAATGGGAATGGCCTTTACAGTGGACACATTACTGCAAGCTGAGAGGTGAGGTGTTTATTGTGGCCCAGCAGTACCATTCAGCCACCTGGAAGTCAATTGTCTTCCCCACAGAATTCCTACAGAGGCTGAAGTTGAAAAATAGGAAAACCAAAGACTAGAAAAATGCATTTTGCAACTAACACTATAAGGCAGTGTTAAGAAATATTTCTGTGCTTGATGCAATGAAATGGTTGACCAGAATTTGCTATTGTAACCAGTCACAAGCCAAGCCAAGCCTCTTCTCAGAAGCTCAAATCCACCCTTCAAAGAAGTAAGAATGAAAAAAATGGTGCCATATTCCCTAAACTTCTAGCATCTCTAGAACCCAACCTGTGTTTCTGGTAGGTATGCACATTTCTTTCCCTACATATACTTCCCAAACAGGACCAAGGATGTTATGAAAGAGTGTTCTTCGCAACATTTTTCCTGAGACCAGAGCTAGTAAGCACTAGAAATCTCATGGGAAAAATCTGTCTCTGAAAGCTTTCCAGCTCATTCCTCCAGATTCAAATGACTTGGATGGTCTTCACATAGTCATCTAAGCTTTCAGCTGTTTATCCAAAGCAAACAGAAATTATGAAAATTCTGAAGTTGTCCAATGCTACTTGCATGATACAAGCACATGTGGTTAATCCTTGCCCCATTTAGCATTGCTCTGGTCAATTCCCACAAGAAATTTCATTCTTGACATGGTTTAGGAGCATTTAATGTGATCTGACAATGTTCAGTCCTCATCTCAAGTCCTTGAATGATTTATTTTGATTTGCTTTAGTAATGTGTCCACTGATTTTTGATTAAGACATCAGTATTGCATGTGACCTACATACTTCCTCTTCCTTTTGCATTTCAAGATCTAGTTTTCCACAGACCATCTGAGAGTCCTATCTATCTTAAACAGATCAAATACTATAGTAGTTGTTCCTGGCAGTTGCTGTTAGAAGCAACATTTGAGATTTAATGCACTGTAATGACTGTTTTTTTTCAAATTACTTCAGTGACTTATACACTGAAGAATTAGATGTAATCTAGCACACTAATCATTTTCCAATAATTCTTTCATTTGGATTTTAGCAGACTAAAGAGTTTTAAGCAAAAATAGGTGTAGAATTCAAAACAGTTGATGGTTAAGATCTATGAACTAAGGATTGTTTTCATAATCAATTTTCTACTTTGAAAACTTTAAAGCTCATCATGTAAAGTTCATGGAGGCCTGACCCTGACCCTTGTTCTACCCAAGTTAGCAATATTACCGATCTTGCAGTACAAGCATCCCTTTCTGATGCTAATCTCAGTAGACATAAATCCTTAATGGCAAAAGCTCAGTTCTTGAAATATGATGTATATCCTTTAATCTTTGCAGTAGAGATACAACTGATGTATCACAATCTCACGATACACTTGTAGTAGAGCAGAGTTCATAATTTAATCTATTAGTGCATGACTACAGAATTTAACATCTTTTTAAACAATGTAGCTATGTGAGAGCTCGTGTTCACAC
Source organism: Ploceus nigricollis (assembly GCA_013399945.1). Classification (NCBI taxonomy): domain Eukaryota; kingdom Metazoa; phylum Chordata; class Aves; order Passeriformes; family Ploceidae; genus Ploceus; species Ploceus nigricollis. The sequence continues at coordinate 17,744 of VXBC01005578.1, read as the reverse complement.
TGAAATCTGCTCTTCAGTGCATGGGCAAACAGCAGTATAGTACAAGAGGAATAAACATGTTGTTGTCCAACCTAATTAGAACTAAAGATGGTCAGCAACTCTGTTGGCACACAAAGAATAAAAATTAACATTACTGAACCTTCCAAGCCCTTTGTGGCCTTCTGTGCACTCCATAATTTAAACACATACTCATACACGGCTTTTTTGCCCTGGTGGGTGTGGTGCTGCTTAAGAGGTAAACTCAGGCCAAATACATTCAGTTTGGTTTTAACTTTCTAAGGCGTTGCAGAAGGCCATAGATAATTTCTACTGAACAGGATTAAAGAGGTTAATCTGTGCCAGCAGTCAATGACAGGCCTGTAAGGAGAAAAATCCAATGATGCTAAGCCTTCAAAAAGCTCCTTATTAACTGCATTGATGACTGACTTCTCATTAAAGATTACTAATTCTGTCTTTCTTGCATTTCCCCTTTGACCTGAGTAGTTAGTAAGTTTTTAGAACTTCCATGGTTTTTCTCACAAAGAGAAGAAAGCTCTCTGCAAGGCAGGCAACATCCAAGATGGTTTTCAGCTGGAGACTTGAAGAGAAGTCATCCAAATTAACAGCAGGTTTAGAACAATACACTTGGCTCTAAACAAATCAGAGTCCCATAAAATAATTGTTTCCATGTTGGGTTTGGCAACTCAAAAAAATAAGATACCTAAAACAACCTTAATGAAACTTCCCAGAAAGTGAATACTCCCACATTAACCATGATCCCCTCACTGTGCCCTTAGTGACAGCTGCTGCTTCTCTGTGCCAGCTTCTCTTTGACACTGGCTGGATGTCTCAGGCCAGCTCCTCTGCTGAGGGCTGCACTGGAGGGGCAGCAAAGCCCCTTCTCACAGGAGTCTTTGCATGTATAGACAAATATCCCCATAACATTCTGTGGCAAAGCTTACAACTCACACATTTTCCCAATTTTCATTCTCCAGAAGTATGTATTACTGAGACATGAGTGGAGAAGGAGTAAAGGAAACATGGGAATTCATGGCAGTGGGGACGAGTTCAGAATGATTTTGCGTCTACAAGAGGGGTTCAATACTTCTTTTAAATGATAGAAAATTATAGAACAGACTAGGAGAGAGCAATGGGTCCCTGCAATGATGAGGGCTGGCCAGGCTGCTCTGCTGCAGAAATGCTTCACTGACAGCTCAGCCCGGGAAGGACAGAAAAGTGGCAGTGAATGCCCTTGTTAATAGCATGTTTTGTCAGGACTGCTTTCTGAAGGCAATTATATGAAGGCTGATCTGCATTGGCATTAGCGGATGGAAAGAAAAATATTTTCAGCTAAGACTAGAGCCAAATCTGTCCTCTTCTGCCACTGCTTTGAAAGACAGCTGCCAGCCTGAGTACCAAGAAGTGAAATATGCACCAAAAGTCAGGACAGCCCCATGCTGGAGGTCAGAGCAGCAGCATAATCAGGAATTTGTGAGGTGATGCATGGTTTTGTAGAACATTCACAAAGAGAAAAATAAATCTGATCTACTAAATAAATTGCAGTTCCAAAATATTTTCTTAGCCCTAAAATTCACTCTGTCTGAAACAGTGCCTACAGACAACCAATTCACTCAAGTAGCACAAATGTGCTGGACACACCATGGGCTTGTGGAATATTTTTCAGTGTTTATGTTGGTTCAATACAAAAGTGCATAGCCTTAGAAATAGTTGATTGAACTGCATTGCCACTGCACTTTCTAGAGACCCTTTTTCCCATTTTTTTGCAATTCTGTGCTCATTGCTATGGTATCCTAGTACCTGTGAGAATAATTATAACACTGTTCCATTTAGCACAATGTTCAGAAGTATTTCACTGAGACTTTTATTTGGTGTTTCCAGCCTCTAGCTTTCTCCACTCACTCCTTACATCAGGAGAAATTGATATCAATCTGCTGTGAGCCATCTTAGCGTTTGTTCTTTCTGAATAGTATTATTTGATCTTCTCTATTTACATTAATTAGGTTTATACATTATTTTAGCTTAGCAGATCATGAAGAATAAGTGGAAATAGGGGGGGTTCTCTCCACTGTTTGCTTTTTAAATGTTTAGCACTTTGCTTCTAAAATTAATTGATACACAGAATAAAATATATTCTTTAATATCTGCTCTTTTAGGTGGATCCAAATACATTGTATCTTCAACATTGTCCAAAAACTGCTAACAGAAAAATTCTTTCTTAAGGACCCCAGCCCATTTCTCTTGAGATAATGAAGGCATCTAATTGAATAATTACAAATCACATTGGAATAAATGGTGCAGCTCACTAAAGTATCTACTAAATTCCCTTCTGTCTGCTTTTATCAATTTCATTAAACAAAGTCTCCATTTGTTTATCTTGAATTGTATCTTTTAATACCTAAAACAGAAACAGTGAAAGATTTTTCCAATTTTCCCATCCTAATTTTCATGAAGCACTACTTAGAGGGATGGGATTGATCAATTCTCTGATAACAGCTTTCTTTAGAGTGATTTCGATCCAGCTGAAGGATAACTGCCTTTCCCTTTTTTGATGATACTAAACAACATATTATTTTCACTAAGCCTTCCCATCCTATTGTTTACAACCATGCCTCCTTCTGCCCCTCTGGTTTTGAAAGTAAAAGTCCCTTTTAGAAAGTAAATTTTTAATGTGGTTTTTTCTGTTGGTTTTGTTTGTTTGTTTGTTTGTTTGTTTTCTGGTACATTTTCTTATTTAGAGGGAACTGTAAAAAGAGAAAAAATGGATCTGAGCTTTCTGAGACCTTCTAAGATTATGTTGATGATACTTACTCAATCACCATCATTGCCAGCATGTTCAGAAAAAAGGTTAAAGTAGGTGAGAAAAAAACCAATTAGTCTCTCTGCTGTAAGATGATTAAAACCCCCATGAAATAGATGAGATTATGGAAGTGGAATGAAAGTGAATGAATGAACATGTAGTAACAACACACAGATTATTTAAAAGAGCATTTATGAAAGACAATGCCAACATCACCAGTTTTCTAAAGCTGTCCACGGCATTTAGCTTGCTTATATATAGAAATAGACAATGCTTTATTCCTCGCTGTTAGATTTCAACTCTCCAAGGCTTCGTACTGTTTTCAAACATGCCATGATGCATCTGCTCCACGTCTCTCACAGAGAAGCTGTGCTCCATGACATGCAGTTAAAACAGACTTTTTTTTTTAGCTGATATTTCACAGTCAACTGTATGGCCAAAGGGCAGTTCTGATCTTGTCTGAACTCTTAAGCAGGCAAAAAAAATGCCATTTTTTTCTTCTCACCAGTACTGTGTGGCATTCTTCCCTCTCAGCTTGCTTAAGCTCCACTCAGGGAATCACAAATTACTAAGCTCCACTGCTGCTTTCCAATTTGAGGCACACGTTCTGTAGTTCGCCATTCCTCTTAATGTGAGAGGTCTATCTCTGCACTCATGATGAGAAGAAAGACAATGAAACTTTGTAGTTGAATACTCAGAGCTGGGAAAATTGGAGCAAATTGGTGTTAAGTTTGAAATTTGAAAATACTCCAGTAGGTGAAATGTCAGGTTGAACCAAATAGCATCTTATAAATATTCATGGACCTGCACAGAATGAAAAGGAAAGTAAAAGGTTAACATGAAGACATTACCTCCAAGAAAAGCAACATGTGTCATGGAGGCCCATTTTGTTAAATTGTTTTCACAGAGTCTAAGTTCTCTTTTCAGACCCTATAATAAATACTTTTTCTTATAACTAAAAATGACCACAGAAATCAGAATATCAGGAAGCAGAGAGCTCTTGTTCCCAACAAAAGGAAACTTCTGAGGGAAAATAAATTACTTGCACAACAGGAATTTGTGGACTTGTTAGAAACCATCATAGTGACCTTAAGTTGCCTCTCTTTTCTCTCTGGCCTATGATTGCCATTCTTGTGTAATTATCAGAGATATTTTAAGTTATGCTAGAATTTTTTAAAGTTATTGCATTGATAACAGCAAAAGTGTTCTTCTGCAAGCTTTGCAAATGAATCAGGGGATAATAGCACAAAGAACTTTTCACCACTAAGTCATCATTAACTTGATCTGGTCAAAAACACAATGACAGAAAAATGTTGACATCCAATTAACAGTGCATCGTGGCATATATATTATGAGTATCTGGTTTTAGCCCAGATCCTTTTCACAAGATGAGAAACAATCAATTTAATTGGACACCCGGCTTGCCAGCCTTGATAATTTTTAGCACATAATCTTTTATTTTGATTGCAAGCGCTTTAGGGGAGACAGTGTTTGTTACTGTGCTTGAAAAATTCTGCACCATCATCCTGGTGAGTGCTGTGTCTCACAGATTTGAAACAGCTCACTGTGCTATACTTGTAATTGGAGACAAACAAAAGAGCTGGTTTTAACAACTATCAAACTACTGCCTTTGAAGAAGCATATGATGTGTAACTGTTATACCTAAATTATTAAATACTCATACAAAGTGCAGAGGTTCATCTTTTGATTCACACAGATTCTGAGTTTGTCCAAAACAGTTTGCTTGTCTGCTGTTATCATGTTATCCAAAGTTTTTTGGAAGCAAACAAGCGTGTCTCTAACAGAGTATGAAGAAGGAAGTAAAATTGCCAATTTCTAAGCCTTACAGGTCTAACAGTACTTTTGTACTAATGGGAGATAATGCAAAACTTTGAGCAGATTCTTACAGCATTCCAGTCTGTGGGGCAGAAAATTGGTGGCTCACAGTGACTAATCCCATGAGCACTAACCAAACTGCATACATGACCAAATGCTTAATTCAACATGATTAAAATAAGTAAGTACCAGAAATTAGAGAAACTGAAAGAAATTATCTACTGCATGCATGGGAATTTTCTCAGATAACGTTTGTTTTCATCTCCACAGTAACATACCTTATTAACTCACCATCTGTGGTACTCTTAGATTTGCTGAGCACAAGAGGGCTAATAAGACTAAATGGTCTAAGCCTTGTTTGACCTATGCAAAGAAATTTTTCTCTAATCAGATCTGATGAAACAAAACCACATCTGATAAACATCAGATAAACATGGCTTTGGTTTTATGGCTCTCACAATGAGCTAGAGAATGAGGGGTCAGACTTCGGGCACTATATGAATTTGACAGTGACTGAGAGAGAAACAGAGAGGGGAAAAAGGAGGGATTAAAAAAGTAGTGGCCGAGTAACAGTGAGCCAGGGCAAAGGAACAACCATTTCAACATAAATTTGTGACTGCGGGGGTCTTTAATTTTGGAAAGTGAGTAACAACTGGCTGAAGGAGGGAAGTCAAAGCAGTGGTGAGATGAGAAGGGCAGGGCTACCTACTGCAAACACAGAGGGAACACAGTTGGAGGGAGGAGTGGTTAGCTGTGCTGGCAGGCACAGGAGCCGGGACTGCAGAATACTTCAAAATCTTTTTCTTTTTGAAATCCATCTTCTGATGATACTACCAGTAATTAAGGTCACCACACTAGGGCATTTAGTGTTTGCCATGAGGAAAATCATCCTGAATTTGACAAATAGTATTTGTGTTTGTCTTAACTCCTCATCAAACAAGACCTAGAATTTTTACTCAGCTTCAGGAACAATTTTTCTTGCCTCTCTGAAAAATCAGAAGAGCAAATGCTCTCACAAGATTTCCAACATATATATGCCTTCAGAAATATCAGCAGAGACTATTTCCAAAGACTCCATTTCAGAACTGAAGTTTTAACTTCATAAAGAAGAAAGTATAAATTTGAGATGGAGGATATGATTATAAAACCCCCATGCTCATTATAGGCTTACTAATTTAAATACAGTGCCACAATACATGGTTGGAAGAGAGTTTTCACCACCCAGCCTAACACATGAGTAAAGAAGACTTGTGTCTGCTACAAAATACTTATTAGGTATGCCTTAAATGGCATCTGTGTACACAATGCTTTTTCTAATGTAACTTTTTGTCTGCTAGATTACTGTTCTGACTCGGAAGAGACAGGAGAGGAAGATGGCACCAGAGAACAAATGAAGTGTTATTCATGGAAAATAATATACAACTCAGTTTCTCTTAAGATGGAAAATTCGTGAGCTGAGTAGGTGGAGCACCTTCAACTCGTTAAAGCCACTGGCATTTTGTGAGGGTGATTCCCTCATTTCTTTCTAATCATCTCTTCTCCCAGCACCTCCATCGCAGCAGAGCGGGTTCACAGCTCAGCAGCTCCATGTAAAGCATGACTGGCTCCTCAGAAGTCCACTGGCAATAGGGGTCAGCCTGGGCTCTTAAGAGAAATATCTCTTGAAAAGAAAATGATATCAAATGATTTATTGGCAGTATTAATGTTGGAAGCCAACAGAACAAAAAATCACTTTTAAATAAGAACAGGCTCCAGACTACAGATTCAAGTAGATCCTTATTCACAGCTTCAGCTTCAATGTGTGATTTTGCTAAGCACACAGAGGATCTCCAAAAGACATCTCTAGGTAGGACATGCAGGGTACATTTTTAAAGCTGGTTCTACAAAGGAAAGTACAGCCCCTGGGAGGGAACAGATTTTGCAACCACAGAAGTACTTTCTCTATCTTTAATGAAAAAGAAGACAAGAATGTAGGACAATAGCTTTGCATTAAATACAGCTTTTAAAAATATTTCTTTCTCTGAGCAGCAATAGCAATTAAACATTACTATAGCCTCAGCTGAACTCACTGTTCATATATCCTACTTTTCAATGCATTAGGAGCTTTTCTTTTCTCACTGTCTTGACAACACAGAGCCTAATGAAGTTTTAGTCCGTGACCTAGGCTCCTGGATACTACCTGCTGATGACAGATATTATCAGCTAGGTGTATATTTCTATCCAGCAGAGTATTTTAATAAACGCAATGCTCCAGTTTAAGAATACTGGCAGAAAAACTGAAACTTTTCATTTGAAACATTTCATAAATAAGATAGTTGTGAGGATGAAGAGGCAAAAGTTGCATATTCGTATTTGTTACTGAAGAGGAATCTTCAATAGATGGCTTTACTCACTAGATTGAAGTTGTGATATGAGGACATGACAAAGGAGACGCAAAATGATTTTTAGTTAAATGGTAAGAACCAGCTGAAAATTATTATATCCTTTGAGTAGGATTGGAAGGAGTCCACAGATTCTTGGGCTGACTAGACAGTGCTCTCATCTCTGTCAGTTATCCTTCCTGCAAGAATTTTCCCATTTTCCAAATAAATCCATCCCAAATATTTCAGATCCCTTTTCTAACTGTGAACTGTAGCTCTTTGATTGGGTACAGCTTGGCTGAAGCCCTGACCTTGTCCTGCAGTGCCCTGCCCAGTGCTGGTTTTCACCTCATCCACTTAGCTGGAGATCCTCTGCTTTTTCCAGCTCTCCCAGGAAATAAGATGTAGGCACTGACTCAGCTCTACTTTTTATCCTAGGCTTTCTGCCACCTTCTTACCATCCATTCTTTCTTCCCTCCCTCCTCTCACTCTTTTTTTCTGGGATTTTTTGAACACAAAGAAAAACTTGTAGATGCAACAAAATACTGGATATTCCCAGAGGAGCCAAAAGGTTGGAGAGTCAATATAACAAAATTTTGGCCAATCAAAACTCATTGCTGCAATTTTGAACTACCTGTACAGGCTTCATTGCTCTGTTTAGAGTCTGTGTGAGGTATTTAACAAGCAAGGGTGCTCAGACAGCTATTCCCTCCTCCTTCAGGAACAGGAGTTCCTCTGAAAGTGGCTTAAATACATTTCTTAAAACAGCACTGGTGTCAAGCACCCACTCATCATTTATCTTCCCAAGCAATTAATCACAATCATGTGCAGTTTAAAACAGCTCCTGGTCTTTTTCCCTGAAATGAAAGTCAGTCTTTTCATGAATATTACTGGTCATGAATCACAGTGATTTCCAGCCATGCCATCAATTATAAACACAGCTGATTGAAGTGCCGATAGAGCTGCCTCTCTTCAGTGAGACTCCTGCCATGAATTTCACTGGCCATCAATCACTGTATCATCAAAGAAGAGACTCCCCTTCACCCCCCTCACTGACCTGAAGCCAAGGCACCAGTATTGGCTTCCTGAAGTTACCAAGCTCTATGATGTCATAAATACACATCTAATCAGTTAACCAAGTCAAATGCTGCCTCTCCCTGTGCCTATATTGCTTTCAAATCTCAGATCAGGTTGTCAGATATTTGCATTAAACTGGCATCATCAGGGAAATCAGCAGAGCTTCCTCTCCAGCCTTAAGATCTCACGCCAAGTCAACGTTCTCCATACTTTTTATGGGGGAGAGACACGGATTCAGCTGTCTAAATTGTGATTCTGTTTTCTCTCTTCGGACACACAAAAAGTGCTGCCTCCAAGCTGTTAGTGAGTGCTTTTGGGATGTACACTGCTGCACAAATGATAAGAAGTAGCCAAAATCTATCACTTTTGTTTCTCAGTGATAGCATTCATGGGAAATGAATCTTGTGCTGGACTGTGTGCAAGGAAGAGGAAGACTGGGAATTTGAATCATTCCTAGCAAAAGAGCAAGAAAATGGATTGCCTCTGCTGCCTGTAACTTTAAACACAAAGCAGTGTGAGAGCACAGAATTCAGTAATTCTTCTGGATGTTGTATAAGGGAAACCAGAGGAAAAAAAAAAAAAAAGAGGCTGAATTTGTTTCCTCTTTAGATGGTGAAGTATCAATCTACAAATGATGGAGGAAATCTGCACTAATGTGAGTGAATTCATCAACTCTTACAACACCCACTTGTCACCCACACAAACACATTAATCACAATGCAACAAATTTTACTTTCATAAATTGTGTTGATACACGATCAGCCTGTCACTTTCAGAACCAAGGCTACCCAGTCACTGCCTACCCAGTCCACTGCTTCTGGTACCTAAAGTCACTTCCATCATTTTCAGCTGTGATCTTCAGCCAGATGTGAATGATCCTTTCCCCTATTTCAGGTGCCATTGATTGTTCCAGATAGAACCAGCTATCATCATCTCTATTAACTACCAAAGCACGACCTTTACTCTTCACCTCTGGTTTTCACTGACCAAGAATTCTTCCTCGTGACTTCCTGACATTACCATTGATTCCTTCAACTACACCAGTTCTCTAAAACATTCTTTCAATAGCTGGAAATCTGAGGCTTAGCCCTCATCCATCTAGGGTATCTAGTCCTTACAGGTACCAACAGAACTGCAAGAGACCTGTGGTGCATCTTTAATGCCAGGTCTGCATGATGAGACATGGCATGAGTGGTCTGGCAAAGCCAGGCACTGTGGAGTCTGAAGGATGCTTAGAGATGCACCTGCTCAAGAGCCATCCCACCAGGGCCTCCCTTGAGGTAGACAACACTAATTACAGATTTTAACAGAGCTGGAGTAGCTGGTTTATACAGGCAGCTGCAGAGCTGTCTACAGCCTGCTGTTTTGTCCTGTCTTTAGAGGCCTCCCCTTGAATCTCTCCTTCCCCCTGCAAAGCTCATCCAAACACCATTTACTTTTGGTTCTTAGTGTTCTATGGCTTAAACTTGGACTTGTCTGGTCCACAAATCCCCATACCAGCCCAATGACTCACAAACCACATTCTAACTACTGACCCTATCAACTAGCAGAGCAAGTGGTCTCAGCTGAGTTAAACACAACAGTCAGCAACTAACAAAATTCTAACTCTCCCTACTGCAGTAGACCCCCCAGAGCAGCATGAGAAAGCACTTTTCTCTGTACTGTCAGTACCTCATCCTTTTTGGTTGGCATTAGTCGGGGAAGGGGACTGGGAAGAGATTTGACAAAAATATTTTTTTTTGGAGCCATTTTCTTGGGCGAATGGGAGTAATTATCTTATGTGAACTTGAAAGATGATCAGGCAAGTACAAGTCAACTGCACATGCATGTAAGAAACACTCTGTACTGACAGGACCAAAAATGCCAATATTTCCAGTAAGCTGAGCAGAGTGAGTTATGACTGACTGTATGAACAAAAGAACTCTCTGGTCAGCTAAAACATTTTCCAGTACCTAATTTAACCATTTTCCATACCTTCCAAAGTGATTGAGACAGTAAATTGTTCACTTTCCCCAGAGAAGTTCATGGGAGGTGCTGTAACTATATCAGAATACAGATTCAGAAATGACAATTCATGTGACCTTTTCCTCCATTTGCCTTGTGAATAAATATCCATTAGTTTAACAATAATGCAGATGATCATAGGCTATTGCCTGTTTTCAATTCCCCTGAAGCATTAAGCTTACTGGAAAAAATATCCTGAACATTTTAATATAAGAGATATGAAAAAAAGATATCTTTATTAGTCTAGGGATAACCTAAGTCTCATACCTGAAATATTTTGCATTTTGCAAAAGAAAGAACTCTTGACTCAGTCTCAACAAAGGGTGAATGACCTTATACTTAATTTCAAATAGATAAGGTCTGTCAAGATTAGAGTAAGATTATTGAATGTCTCCTTTCTTTTTCCTTGAATTGATATAACACATCCCACAACACAAAATCAATAGTGTCTAAAAAATGTAGACTGAACAGTCTCCAAGAAAATAAGAGCACAAGGAATTATGAATGCATCACACAGAACTCCCAGTACACGCAATTTAGAAGTGGAAGACAATGTGCTTTGGTGCAGAGGTCATCACCAGGCAGAACCCAGTGGATTGCATTCCTCTGATGGGGAAAGCTGCAAAATATTGGACTATGACAACTCCACTGAGAGCCTGGGAAGGAGAAGCACTGAGACCTCTCTTCCCACTGTTATTGCTGTCACATATAGTGCCCGTCCCCTTAAGTCCCATCTGCAGTAATCCCAAAAACTAATACTATCTCTCCACTATCCACCTGCTGCAAGGTTTGAACACATGAAAATTAATAATAAATGGTAGACAATGGCCACTCATTTAGAAGTAAAGAACACCTTGTCCAATCTGCTTGAGTCTACACAGAAAATTTTCAATCATTACTTAGAATATATAGATTTATATAAATTGTAAACATACCCATATAATCTCCTTTGTAGAAGTGCAATGGAAGGATCACAGCTTTGAGTATGACAGACTAAAATCCTATGTCCTATTTTTGGTACTACCAAGCTAAATATCCCATCAGGTTCTTTCTGATGGATGCAGATAACTGTTTTCCATGTTTGGGAACTAAAAGCTGAAATTGCTCTTCTGTTACTTTTTGTTTCTTTTCTTCTTTGTACACATGTGCACTTTATTTCCTTTGCTCATCAAATTATTTTAGAAAAAGGATTGCTACCCAAGAGCTGATTTAAGGTGGAGAAGGGTGATTTAAAACTTAAAAAAAGTGGTCTGTATAATATTCAGTCTGATCACTGTTCAGTAGGTGTGCCATAACAAAATATCTACACTCATAAGGAAATCCTCTATCTCCAGCTAGGTCCTGGGCCCTTATGGGTTTCTGATGATGCCAGACTGTGATTAAGCCTTGGTTTTTTTTTTTTTTTTTTTTGCTTGTTCTTACTCTCCCCTATTCCCTTTGGCTTAGTTCACCTACCCAGGAAACCCTGAACCCTCAAAGACATTTCCTTGCCTCCCACTAACCAGGCTGGTCGCCTTACATGGCTTTTTGCTTTTGGCTGCACATTTGAATCAGGAGAGGCCCTTTTGTAGGTAAGACAGCCTGCACAACAGGCTGTGGTCCTAGCCTGCAGCTCCTCACAGCACTGTAAGGTGGATAAATAATAGTGATGCCAGTCACAGCACAAAAGAGATACTTTCCAAACAAAGATAAAATGCACAGAAGACTGCATTCCTTGCTGATGACTTGAATGATTTAGTAGCTGGTTTCCCCTTACAGCAAGAAATGGCATATAATAGATTAGCTGTAGAAAAAAAACTTCACTTACTATATGCACCACTGGAACTTGTTGCAGATGTACATTTTTAGAAGATTATGTCCTCAGCATTCCTATTTTTGCCAGTGTTTGTATAAAGGAGTATTGTGTTCTAATTTATTTTTAATGCGCAACTTACCCCTCACTGCCAGCCATTCTTTGAATGAAATGTTGCTTCTCCACGAGTATTTCTGCATAAATATTTTATAACCGAACTAAATAAAAAATCACCTTATAACTACTTGAGGTTAAACTGCTGAAAAAGCGCAATGATTCCATTCCATTTTCCCATTTATTCATTTATTCACATTTAACATAACATTATATGTTATTTTGTAAGGAAATCTCATTGAGGCAAACACTCAGTTTTGCTCCAGTTTCCACTAAATGACAGGACAATAAGCTCATTTTCAACATGAATTGGAATGAAACAAATCTGTTACTGATACAGAGCACTTGTGCTATAATTTAAATTATGGAGCAATGGCTGCAGACCTATTTAAACCTGATATTAAAAAAAGCAAACAGCTTTCTACACTGTACAGACTTTCTAGTCTCTGAGTCCCTTTGAAATCAGGGTGTGATAAAAAAACAAACACATATAGAAAATTTTTATTTTTAATGCAAGAGAAATTACCAGCACAGAAAATGATCAAGAATCCATTTTATGATCAAACTGAATGCTGTTTCAACACACTGTGAAAAAAAAAATCAATTTTGTGTCAATAGTGTTTTTTTGTATTTGGTTTTAAACAGATCTTTGAAAAGTGGGCCACTTACCATTTGAAATCTTGTTAGATCAACACAAAAGAGGAAAAAGAAAATTATGAAGATGCAGAGGTGTTTAGGGAATACACCTGTGAGGACCTTATTCCTCATTTATTTACCTTTATGATTGAGAAAGTCCAAATAAAATTATTTCCATAAAATTAATAAGAGAATAGGGACTTATAAAAATAAGTTTCATTACAGATTGTAAACAAACTCTAGAAGTACAAGCATACAAACTGTCACCAGTATAAAAGTACAAAAGAAAAAAGAGAATTGCTGTTAATCACAACTAATGCCAGTTGAGGAAGTCTGTTGCCACTGCTGAACGAGATCCTTTTTCTTCCTCTATCATCATAATCAAAATCCCATAACTAATGTCTTTAATCAGTTCTGCCACAAAAAGTAAATGCCTCAAGGGTCTACATAGCAATTCCTTTTCACAGGAAAGATTTACTAGAAGTGTGATTAAATTGAACTGAAATATATTTGTTTTGCTCTAAACTACAGGATGAGAGCACCATCCTCTTCAGAAGCCAGGAGAATCTGGGCCTCAGCCTCTGTAGACAAGGTCACCTACATTTCATGATAAATAATTATAACAAAGTCAGGGTACTTTGGCAAATTTGCAGAAGCAAGGATCTGCTTAATGCAAGAAACCCACTTATGAAGAAAAGTCAGTAAAGATCATCATGAGTTCACTGTCTTGAGGAATACAAATCTCTCTAATCAGAGCAGAAAGCCTAACTGGCATGATGAAGACTCCCAGTATAGTTTAGAGTGCTACTTAATATTATGCAGACACACAACCACTGAAATGAAGCAGCTTTTCTTCGCTGTCTGCCCTGTTAATGAGCATCTTCCTCCATCTTGAATAATTACTACAGCTCCTGCCAGTTCTTGGATGACCTGGGTCTGGGTTCACTGAGTCTTCCCTGAAATGCTAAAGCATCTGTCAAAGGAAACAGAAAATCATGTCCTGTCTTTAGAAGGCGCTGAACTGAGTAGGTGGGCAATGAATTGCACTGCATCCTTCCAACTAATGAGTAACATAGGCTTAGCCAGGCAGGAGAGGAGCTTTGCTCCTCAAAGAGAGAAAAATCCTCAACAGGAAAACCAGTGTCCCCCCTCAGACTAAATAGATATTAATTAATCCCCTTTTCTTGTTACAGGAAAGTATATTTGCTGTGTGTCAGCCCAAGCACATTTCACCCTGAAGCTGTATTGCCTATCTACCAATGCCACCTTGGCCTTCTGGGCAGGGAGGCCTCACTGGATTTAAACTGGACTTGATCATGCTCAGACTGAAAGTTTTTACTCTACTTAGTCCTTCTGCCTTCCTTGCTAGGTGTCCTCATCCCAATTCCTGCCACTGGTTTCTCATGTGAGGTCCTTTCCACAAGTTATTTCTGCCTCTTTATCTGTCCCTGTTGCCCACTTGCTGCTTGTGCTGCTGTGCTGTGATACTGACTTTTCAAGGCAAGTGCAGCAATCCACAGATGCTTTTGTCATGTGAACTCTCCTTTGTCATCTTCAAAAGGAGTTAGCAAGCATTAGATTAACTGTTTAGCCCAGGCCCTCCAGAAATAGTGGGGTTTAATCATTGTTTTGCCACAGCAAGAATAATTCATCCAAATTTTTAACTTTCTTTAAAAGCACAATAGTTTTGTGTGAAATGCAAATGAAATTTCTTTAGGTTAGTTAATTATTATTCATTTTCTTCATACTCCTTTACCCCAACCACATATCCCTAGCATATAGACTGCCTCTCTGTGGAATTTTGCTAGGGTTCTTTTTAATCCTGTACATGTGATACATATACATTTGCAATAATTAATGTTAAAATGCACCCTTATATGTAGCAGTGTTAGCACAACAAAACACAGGGTCACCTGGGATGCAGGTGTTGCAATGTGTGGCCAGTGGGGAAAACAATGAGACCCACACAAAACAGCTTTCCCAAAAAAATGCCTTGAAGCTACACTCTCTCTCCATATTCTGTACCTGAGTGTTTCAGAAATTGCCCTGGACTCACAGCACCACTAAGCAATTACAGCCATAAAGCAGTTTCCAGACAACTTTCTAGATGCATGTCTGTCCTGAACATGCTTTGAATTTATCTCCAGACCTTCACACCTACTTTGGAAACATTATGGAGAAGAGGTGTGCAGCAGTGGGTCTTTTCCATAAATAATCTCCTGGACATTGTGGATATACAGAATCTTAACACTCACTGAATTACTTTCATGTGTAGCTGCAAGGATTTAGGGGCAGACACTAACAGAAGCACCACTGGCACAGGGGAAGCTGTCTGGCCTTCAGAGTAACTGGAAACTCCAAAACTCACTGAGCAGGATTAGCACAAATCTAGATGGTAACAGACTTGAAAGACAAGGCTCATTTGCTGCCCCTTTAGGCTCCCCGAGCTTCTCGTTGGTGAGGAGGAGCTTGTGAAATGAGGCTTGCACTTCTGAGGAAAATATATCCATAGGCTGCTGCACTGAGGAAAGCAGAAATTAACTTAACAGCTGTAGAGCTGTTTAGAACTGTAGGTGCTGGAACACGTTATGATACTGCTGGCACTCGAAGGGAGGAATTCTCACAGCAGTTTCAAAGCACCTGCCCTGTTCTGTGTGCATGAGTTCCTGCTCTGAATGGCTCAGTGTCCCTCCAGTCACTGCAGAGACTTGTCTGGGTGCTGCTCTAGGTGCTGCACTGTTACAGCAAGGAGCTCTCAGGCTCAGGTCTAGGTCTTCACTCCTGATCAGCCACACCACTGCATGGGCTGGCTTCATTGTGGCACTTCAGCTGGGCCTCTGGGTGGAGGAACAGGTCATGGGTGTTTGAATCCACGTCCGGTTGCAATGTGGATGCACCTGCACTGTGCCAGTGTCCAGCTGTCTGTCCTGAGGTACCTGAGCACGTCACTAAGCTAAACAAAGCTGTCACACCTACCCTGAAAACCAAGATGTTCAGCTCTGTGTCACCCTTGCCATCCTACCACAAGCCAGACCTGACATGCTGAAAGCAGCCCTTTCATGTCATAAACTACTCAGTGGATACAGTGAGTATGATATGTATAGAGCAGAGTTCATGAATTATGTGTAAGGCAAACACTCTGCTGTGCAGTGCACATATCTGAAAAACTCTGCAGAGTGCTCTTTTGTACGCTTTCTAGTCTTAACCACACCACCAGTAACATATTGCCTCTCACACAGCAAAAAAGGCCAGCTTCTCCTCACTATGTTGAAATGACAAAAGGTTTCTACTCTTCTCCATTAGTCTAAGCAGTGAGCTGATCATTTGGGTATATTTCAGAGCAATGCAATTTCTTTCAGAATCCTGAACAGACTCTTTCAGTGTCCTGAAACAGCTGATTTGTCATCTGTTTCCAAACAGATGTTTTGGGAACTCATTTTACAAAGTATGGTTTCAGTCCATTTTTTATTTTAGCCTAGCTAAGCCATGATTTGAAACAGATCTAATAAAGGTAATGCTTGATTAATATTTTGGGGGCACTGAGTTTTTTTCTTGTCTCTTCTTCAGAAGTTCTCAGTGCTTCAGTTTGCTTTGGATCAATTGTTGCTCCCAACTGCATTTCTTTTTCATTCAGGCTTTGTAATAAATAGAAAGGTGGTGTAGTCATTGCAAGGAAAATCACCAAACAGCATAAGGAAGGCTTTGAGACATATTTTGTCAGAGGAATACCTAATCCAGAGGACCAGTAGTAACCTCTTAGTAAGTGTTTGTGTTCCCAGGATTTAAGAGGTCTATTCTCTCAACTCGTATGCTGTGGAGAAATTTGAAAGAAAGGAGAAGAGACTTAACCAGGACACTGTGGGTAATCCCCTTCATTCTGGTGTTTTACAAGTCTTTGGTCATCTTGAATGTGATCTGTCTATTGGCTGCCTGTGCCCCTTGTCAAAAATCTGTTAGCTGAGAGTGAGCCATGATCATGAGCTTACTACCCTGAAACTCCTGCCCAAATGAGATACAGACTATTTTAGGTTGGAAAAGACCTCTAATATCATCAATTCCAATCATTAGCCCAGCACCACTGTGTTCACCACTAAACCACAGCCCCAGAAGCCAGATCTGCACGTCTTTTGAACTCCTGCAGGGCTGGTGACTCCACCACTTCCTGTTCCAAAGCCTGACCACCCTTTCAGTGAAGATGTTTTTCCTAATGTCCAATCTAAACCTCGTCTGGCACAACTTGAGGCTATTTCCTCTTGTTCTACCTCTTGTTACCTGAGAGAAAAGACTGACCTCCTTTGCTACAGCCTCCTTTCAGGGAGTTGTAGAGAGCAACAAGGACCTTCCTGAGCCTCCTCTTCTCGAGACTGAGCACTCCCAGCTCCTTCAGCTGCTCCTCATCAGGGCTGTGCTCGAGACCCTTCCCAGCTCCGTTGCCCTTCTCTGGACACACTCCAGCCTCTGATGTTTTTCTTGTAGTGACAGGCCCAAAACTGAGCCCAGGATTTGAGGTGTGGCCTCAGCAGTGCCCAGCACAGAGGGACAATCACTGCCCTGGTATGTGCTGCCTGACTGATCAGCTCCACATTCAGGTTGGTGCCAAGACCAGTAGTGACTTATGTTCATACACATTACCAACGTAAAAGAGTTTTAAAGGATATTTCAATACAGAATATTTAATCACCGAATAAGTTAAAGTTATCTGAAGTTTAATGTCAATCTCAAAATCTTTTTCCTACTTATTTTATGCTTTCTCAAACTTCAGTATTTTGCCAAATCAGAAAGTATGCTTTGAGTTCTGGAAGTTGGCGCAGAAAAGTGGTACAGGCAGTTTTGCTGTAAGGCAGATCTGAAATGTAATGCAGTAAATTTAAAGGAAAAAAAAAATCCTCATCAGAGACTGTCTACCCTCCTTTTCAATTGTAGCCATGCCATTGAGCAGGGAAAGAATAAAATTCATTCTACTCATATCTCGAGGAGCTCCAATACTCAAGGCACACCAAAAAAAAACCCCGTTTTCCTTTTTTTCTTGCCATTGTCACCTATGCTTATCTCCAGCTAACTGGTGCTTTTCTTTTTCCCTGCATAGTAGCATAAATATATATATTAGCATTATATACATATATATATA
>VXBC01005577.1:18090-29974 GCA_013399945.1 Ploceus nigricollis | reverse complement strand
GAAGTTCATTATTTACCTGGTTGTTGTTTTTGTTTGTTTAGGCCTTGAGCTAGGTGGGAAAATATTTTCCTGTTCCCCAGAGTTAAGAAAAGAAATAAACAAATCTCTACCTGCTGTCAGAAGTGAAAAAAAACCCTCAAGAATGCAACAAACCAGCCAAACAAAAATCAACCAAAACCACCAACTCCTCCCAAAACTAACAAACAAACACCCCCAGATATTAAAAAAAAAATCCATAAATATTCTGGGAGATAAAAAGTGAAGTATTTTCCTTTTGAAGGAGCTGATCTGCATCTTGTCCTGCTTGGCTCAGGTTCACTTTTGGTTCCAGGTGCTGAAAAGGAGGGCCATGAGAATGGACTTCCAAGTTCCAGAGAAAAGTAACAACTGAGTAACTTTTACCATTTTTAACATGTATGTATTCCATTCTAAAGCCTACATGATGGAAGTTCCACAAAAACTGATTGGCTGGGACGTATCATAAAAATTTTCAACATGAAACTCAGATTAAATCCACTTTCAAACAGTTCAAAACCAAATTTTAAACTTGAACACACAGACGCAGCAGCCACCAATTCAAAGTGTCCTATATTAAATTAAATATTAACTAAAGCTGGTCTGCAACCAGATCTTTAGTATTCAGAAGTGTTAACAAAATTGATTTGTCCCTGCAATGTGAATGTCACTTTTCATATAGTTAAAAAGTTGATCCTTTTAATAGTGGAATGAATTTCTACAGAAGAGATTTCAAAATTATATATGAAGTTCTTTTATTTTCAGAAGAACAGGCCTGAAAGTTGAAATATGAATGGCAAAAATAAAAATATGACCGTCAAAATATTTTAAATTTAGTAGCAAATTTGGAAATGCTGGATTTTCACCTAGAATGTTGTCCATGCCTTTTCATACAAATAAGAAAAGCACCTCAATTATAACAAGATTTTTTTTAAAATAAAAAATGACAGCTATTCCATCCTTTGTACTGTTAAATAATTAATCAAAAGAGCTCTGATGTTTTACTGCATAAGCGGCAGGGTAAATCAATGCAGACAAACTATTTACTAGACTCATCTGTACTCTTCTAAGTTTGAAAAAGAAATTTACACAGAAGACTGAAGGTGGGCATGGAGTGTGGTGGTTGAAGTTTTGTCTATTTTGGAATTAATGCCTCTCCCTATGCCTCAGTAGAGGCATCTTCCTTATGGAAATGACAAAATTTCTGTGAATGACCTCCCAAAACTCCTATCAGCACTCAACAGAAACTTTTAAAAAGATATTTTTTCTTCAGTTTTTACAATTAATTCACTCTGTTTGCACCCTAACTCAGGTGGAAACATGAGAAGAATGCAGACACCTAAATATACCCATCTCAGCCTTCCATTCAACATAGAGCAGAGTC
Organism: Ploceus nigricollis; assembly: GCA_013399945.1. Lineage (NCBI taxonomy): Eukaryota > Metazoa > Chordata > Aves > Passeriformes > Ploceidae > Ploceus > Ploceus nigricollis. Next base: position 28,575 of record VXBC01005577.1, on the reverse strand, counting down.
TTAAAATTTTTCTTATAAAGATAAGAAAGTTAGGATCTGGCTGACTGAGGCTGAAAAAAATGTCAAAAGTGATGGTTCCCCCAAAAAGAACACTGGATTAACCACTTCCTGGGTTATAGGGGAAAAAATGTAAAAAAAAATGTAAAAAGAGGTTGTGTTTTTCTCAACTAAAACACAACCTTGAGAAGGTTCCTGCACATAAAACCTCTATAAGCCCTCCTGGAACACACAGAATGGACTCAATGACTGTTAAAGGCCTAAACTTTGAGTGGAGATTTAAAATCCTGTTCTGAATAGGTTAAAAGTGTTAAATAATACCACTATTTCCAGTATAAATAACTACACACAGGTTCCCAACATCATGCTTGCTGCTTTCTGCAATTGACTTAATAAAGATTTAGATAGAAACAAATTATAGGCCATATTCTGGCCGAGCAGGTTAGTAAAAATTCTTCTTTTTAAACATATAATCCAAGATTCAGTAGGAGTACTTAACTAATTGCAACCAGTATTTGTGAAAAAGAAGAAAAGGGTTTTCTGGAACCAAAGACAAAGTAAAAGAGAAATGTACAGCAATGGCTGGAAAAGTGTAAAACATCCTCTCAAAAAACATAACTGTTTCGTGCAGTCAACAAGGCTGGATCCCAAAGAAAGTAATATCTGAAGCAAAATATTTGCAAATTCTATATTTGCATATACCCACACAACCCCTGCTGACATCTGGTCCAGCTAACAAAGAAGAGCACAGAGAGGGAACTCTGCTCTGCCATGAAACAGCACAGGGATAGGAGGTGATAAATTATTAACAAAGTCAAATTCATAAAAGTTTTGAATGCCAGCACACAGGGAAGTCTGTGAAATCACAGCATTAGGAAATCTGAAAAGAACATATTTTAAGCTCTGGGCGATGTGTTTTCCTTGTAGATCCATCAGATATTTCTTGCCTTTTTTTGTTTTGTTTTGTTTTGATTTTCCCTTGTGCTCCCAGTGTTCCTTTCACAAAGATTAATCTTTTAAACAGCTCCTGCAGCCCTTGCTCTGTCAGGTGGGTGTAAGTCTGGTTTACCAAAACCCAGTGTTTACCATCAGAGTCTCTGCACTGTTTTGGAAAGCAAATTTCACCGTCAACCACAGTTTTGAAACCCAGAATTTTTCAGTCAACTTTGAGCAGGTGGGAGATGCTGTGACACATCCACTGTCTTACTATGGGGGTTTAAAAATTGCTTTAGGTGCATAAATCAGAGAAATAAACTTGACTTTCTACCAATTGCATGTTGCAGCAAAAAATCTGTATAAAACCATGTGTCAATGTAAATTAACTTCTACCAGAAGGCAAGAAACTACATTGTCAGGCAGACAGAAATAAAATACCTTTGGCTTTTTTTTTTGCAGATGCATTTTCCATCAAGAATTCAAATAAAAAGTTATATTTTCTCCACTGCCCGTAAGTAGGTGTTTCTCACTCACGCATTGCAGTTCCATGGAGTGGACTGTTGCCTAAGGATTTGCTCTGTAGGCAGCTGAAAATAGACCCCTGTTACTGTAACACAAATCAGCAGTAATTTGTGTCTTGCAGCAGATTATTGTGCTTATGTCAGATGACTCAGTGAAAGTCATATTTTTCAAATTTGCTGTGGTATCCGATAGCAAAAATGTTTGCTTTTCTCATAAAAAACTGCATTAAAAAAAAAAAGCACAAGGATTAATAAAAAATTTACATATTTTGAGCAACATCATCTTTAATATTTTTCCCTCACTGACTTTGCAGAAATGCCTTGCCACCAGCCTTGCCTTTAACCGCCTGCCCAGGGTACACCCACAGGGAATATAACTGTTGTGTTTTCCCCAAATGTCACCTTAAACTAAACAGACTTCAAGGCTTTGTGGAAGCGAGTGAGAACATTCTGCTCAGAGCCAGCCCTGCACTGCATTTCAGCTGGGATTAAAGTGCCTTTGTTTTAGACACAGAAACACACATGAAAAGGGCTGATTAACCTCCTGAACAAGTACCAGGGTAGTTAGTCCTACAAGCTCCAGCAAAAACAAAAACAAAAACAACCCTAAAAGACCAACAAAAAACAACAACCAACAAACAACAACAAAAACAACAACAACAAAAACATCAACAAAAAACAAAACAAAAACAAACACAAAAACAAACAAACAAAACAAAAAAACCCCAAAAAAACCCAAAAAAACACACACACAAAAAAAAAAAGCGAATAGTAAAATTATTTTATTTTTTTTCTCCTACTTCTAATCTGGCTTCTCCATCNAAAAAAAAAAACCCAAAAAAACCAACAAAAAAACCCCAAAAACCAAAAAAAAACCCCCAAAAAACCACCAAACTTGGTTTTAGGCATATGGGTCCAGGCATCAGAGATCCTGAGTTCACAAGGAGTTACAAGCTCAGTGAAATTGACCTTTTTATGTCACAGGTCTCACCCCAAGGTACAGATCATCCCCCAAGACTTCTGGGTGACATGTTCCAGCCCCTTTAAACTGCAAAGCCACTCACAAGGCAGAGGAAGATTTCCCCGCAGGCACTTTTGATTTTACAACAGGGGAAGTTTGTATTGGATATGAGGACAAATTATTTCACTGAAAGGGCTGCCCTGGTGGATCTCCCACCCCTGGAGAGATTTAAAAGCCATTTGGATCTGTCTCTTGGGGACATGGGCCAGTGGTGGCCTTGGCAGTGCTGGGGGAACAGTTGGACTCAACGATCTTAGAGCTCTTTTCCAACCTAAGTGATTCCCTGACTCTTTAAACACTTAAGGGCTACCCTGATTTAGAAGTACCTTGTGCCTCTCCATGGAAAATGGTCCATGTTATGAAGAGCAACAGGGCAGACTGGGAAAAAAAATATACTACAGAAAGCATTGATTTTCTTAGTAGAAAGCAGGCAGCTTGCTCACAGCAGTGGGTTTACTTCTGGAACTGTGGCTCAAGTAAATAATTCCTAAATTCACAACAACCATAAGTGTGGCAATATTTTACCTGTATTTCCAGAACTACAAATGCAATCAGGCTGTATGGATGCTGACATTATGTTTTATTTTCAGTAATATATTTTACAGGTTGAGATGATGATCATATGAGGGCTGCAAATTTTGAACTTTGAAAGAGACACCTGGAGGGCAGGAAAGGGACTTTTTAGAAGGATCAGTAGTGCCAGGGGGAAATAGCTTTCCACTGCCAGAGGCCTGGATGGGATCTTGGGAATCAGGAATTGTTCCCTGGCAGGGTGGGCAGGCCCTGGCACAGGGTGCCCAGAGCAGCTGGGGCTGCCCCTGGATCCCTGGCAGTGCCCAAGGCCCGGCTGGACACTGGGGCTGGGAGCACCTGGGACAGTGGGAGGTGTCCCTGCCCTGGCAGGGGTGGCACTGGATGAGCTTCAGGGTCCCATCCAATCTAAACCATTCTATGATTCCATGATTCTGTGTCCTGCTGGTGCACAAGAGCATAAATATCAGAGGCTAAATCAGAGACCAGCATTTGTGCTTTTAAAGTTCTCTTTCCTGCATTCCTTACTTCCAGGTTTTGATTTCACATTCAACTGCCAAAGAGAACCCTCGAGAAAAAAGCAGATGCATTTCACTCGTCCAAACAACATGCATTTGAAATGGACAATGTTTTTTAGAAATGAAACAACAAGACTAAAAAAAAAAAAGAAAGAAACAAACCCAAACAAACCACATTATCCCTTCCATTTTCCTGGGACGCCTCACAGAAAGCCCCACTGGCTGAGGTGGCAGTGAAATTATCTGCAAGCAGCAGCCTGGCAGTATTTTGATTGCCTGGGAGCCAACTGGAGTTTTAACACCTGGAGGATCCTGAAAGAGCTTTTATTTTATTTTATTCAGAAGGCTGTAAGCTGGCACCAGCTGTGGACAGCCCTGGGTGGGAGGAGCACCCTGTGGAGATTCTTTAAGTGGCTGCAGGGTGAAGCATCACAGGTTTGCCTGGTAACAAGGAACACAATTCACCCCTGGTGCTACACAGATTATTCATGCAGGGTGGATGGAAGTCCCAGGCAGAAATTCTTGTACAAAGTTTTGGAAGAAAAAAGCAGATTTGAATGAGGGAACCCTTTCAGTGCATTTGGAGGGTCCTTCTTTGTGTTCTGGAAGTCTTTTGTGGTCAAAAAAAGGTAATTTTATCATAGAAATACTCATGCTTATTTCTAATCTGTATCATCTATCTCTGTCTCTATTTCTATCTCTACTTTTACTCTATGTCTGTCTCTATTTCTATCATCATCTCTATTTTTATCTTTATCTCTATCATTTATATCTATATTATCTATTTCTATATCATCTACAGATGTACACACACACATACACACAGAGGAATTTATACTCACATATATTCAGACAGACATATTTAAAACACAAGTAATTTTTGCCTAATGGTTTTCCTATCTGTCAAGTTGCTTTAAGTTTACATGTGCATTCTCTCCAAAATACTTCTCAATTTTTTCCTTTAAAATTCTAAATTATTAGTACACTGAGACCAGCCCTTACCATAGCACTCTGTTCCCTCATGCCAGGAAGAAATATATAGGGATTTGTATGCTCTGCAGAGAGGTATAAATGTATTTTCAATAAATTCAACTGCAATTAGGTGGAAGTAGAAGCAAATTTCAAAAAGAAAAACACTGCTGAACAGAAGCAGGAAAAGCAAATTTCTTGGAGTAGAGGAAATCAAAGACCAGGAGATGCAATGCAGGTGATATAATTAAGAAATGAAAATAAAAGTGTGGGGCATGTTGTGGCTGTTGTATCTGAGGCATCTATAACAAAGAGCTCTCACCCACAGCTTGAGAACTTTTATTTTGGTGCCAAGGACATATTTGATGATATTAATTCCCTAATAATTTTCAAAAAAAACCCCCGTGTGAAATATTAAAACTTTTATTAACATAATTTTTATTTAGTCTGAGGTTGATGTTTCCTTCTGTAGGCCTGCACTACCCCACTGTCATCCAGGAATGTTTCAGTATTTCCTGAAAGTAGGGGAAATTAAGGATATGATCTTCCTGCTGATGGCAGCAAGCCTATCAGCTGGCCCCATAAGGAATATCCATTTTCTCTGCACACCTTGTCTCAGCTACATCCTCACTGATGCATGCAAGTGATATGTTATTTGTTATACACATCAATGCTCCCTCAAATATTTTTTTTTAATATTGTTGGAGTAGCCTACTTTTATCCTTGCTTCCTGCACCATCTTTACATGCACTTACCCTTACTAACCAGTATGCAGGCTTTTCTGAAAATCAACAAAAATATTTTAGGTCAAAGTAAGACACATAAAGTTTTACTGGGCACTGAAAATGCCTTTAAGCTGTTCTTTGCTACAAGTTCTTTGCTACACTTAAGTCATATGTGTGTTAGATTTGCCATGCGACAGAAAGGAGGGTTCTGCATGTGGAACACTGTGTTTTATTTGTTTATTCTCAAGCTGCATACCAGAGAAACTCAGGCTTATTTCTGCACAGCAGATGAAATGTAATGATCCCAGAGAAATATGGGACTAACCTTTCTGAGGAGAAAGCACTGAATTAAAATAAATGAGATGGGACTTGCCAGTATTTTTTATGTACCACTTAATGTAGAGCCCTGCAATATATATTTTTAGCTGCACAAACTCCTTCAGGAGCCAAGCCTTTTCTAAACAGAGTATCAAATCAATATGAAGCTATATGGCATATGTTTTTTTCCCTTCCTAAATGCTGATCATTTTATCTGCACTAAAGTATACCCCTCTTGTTCCAAGGGTATCTCTGCATGCATGCAAACAATTCTTAGCTATGTACACAGTGTTGCCAGACCACTGCAAGAAATTGCAATTTAATACACAGCTAAATAGAAATAGCAGCACTAAAAAAAAACTACAGGTAGATCACCCATGTTTCAGGTTGACTCTTTCCCACAAACTGATGCAAGGAACTGTGAGACACAAAAGTTCTTCTGCCTTTGATCTTAAATTAGTGTGGTTTTCATGGGCTCCAGAGGGGAATGTGTGTGTCTTGCTCTCTCAGTTCCCACGAGCACACAGATTAGCCTTGCTTCTCTCTTGTTCCACTGCCTGGAACAATGCTGGGAGCTGTTGCAGCAGCTACACCACCAGTGACAGGCAAAAAATATAAAGGTTAAGCTTCCCACAGCTGCTCAGTTAGGAGTATTCTCATCAGATTATTTGTTTCATAATTTGTTTCCAAAACTGTTTTACTGCTGAAAGGTAGCCATGCAGTCACCTAGACCTCTTCATCCATCTTGTAATCTGCTTAGTTATCTTAAAAAATTAAACTCTGTGATTTTTTTTCTAGTCCACTGAAGCATAAAACCACTACTTCCTAAAAGAAAGTATTTAAAAGGTGCTGTTCATTATTTTTGGCTTACTGCTTAAAATGTAACTCATAGCATGTTCACCACCATAAACCATCCCACAGACAGCTGATTACTTCAGGCATCCACCTGAATTTAAATACAGGTTAGAAATGTGTTGACACAGCCAGAGATTAAATACACATAACTGCATTTGGTCATTAAAGTAAAAAAGACAAAGGGAGAGCAGTTATCATGCAACATTCTGCAATTGGTTTCCCTGACATTAAATTTACCTGTGTTGGAGTAGTTAATGCTCAATCTTCTCTAGTCTCATAATTTGGTCCTCTTTTGATGTATAAATGCTAAATGCATATGGATGCAGAATATTTAGAGTTTTGACAAATCCTGCACCTCCAAATTGGGCATCACTGAGGTGGGTGAAAGCATGGGAGGCAGGAGGACAGGTGATAAAGGTGTGTAAATGCAAATTTCTGCTTGTTTTAAGGGGATGAAACACCCACAAGAAAATTAAATCAGGAAGTCAACAACACAACTCAGGCTGCTGCTGTTTCAATACACCACAGTTATCTTTATATGAATTATTTTTCCAGGTAGGTAGGCTATATTGGATATTTCTATTTATGTAGTGTGACTGACTGAAATTTTAAGCTAACATGAGTCTGGTACCAGTGATACTTTTAATTGGAAAAATGTTTAAAAGATTCTGCCCTTTTTTGTCTTGGAAGTGACACACTTCTATTATAAAATCAATATGCACCTCAGGACACCATTATCAGCTCACTAAATCCCACAATTTTGGCACAGTAGACAGCAGTGCAAAGGTGTGGATTACAGCTACTGAGCAAAATCTCCCCATGAATTTGAAAAGAAATACAGACACCATTAGTGACAACATTACCACCTCTGGGTAACTCTGATTTAATTTTTATTCTGGCAGGGTGACCAGTGCATGACTGCAATAGAACATCCAATCTAACGTGCTGCTTCAGATCAATGGGTTTGAACATGATGTGAGGCTTCAGATGGATCCTGCAAAAAACAAGCCACCACTTCACCCCTTGTGATGCAGCTAATCAAGAACAGCTCATTAGGTCCTGCAGCATACTTCATGTTAAGTGTGCACAAAAACTCAGCAAAAATAAAATGCAGATGCACTGATGGTCTCACTGTGAAAGATTAAATATTTTTACAAGTATTTTGGCATTTGTTGAAATATTTGAAGTTATTTATCTATCTATATATGTATTTTATAATTAAGATTATTTGTTTTGCCCAGAGAAGCTGTGCCTGGATCCCTGGCAGTGTTGGATATTGGGGCATGGAGCACCTGGGATAGTGGGAGGTGTCCCTGCCATGGCAGGGGGTGGAATGGGATGGGCTTTAGGGTCCCTTCAAACCCAAACCAGTCTGGGTTTCTGCAAAATCAGTAAAAATGTGCGTTTTGGAACATATGTGTTAATTTGGAAACCTGTACAATAACCAGCAAAAATTAAATATGGCAAAAACATTGATTTCTAATGTAGGGTATCTAAACAGGTCTTCAAGCATTAAGTTGCACCACTCATGCAATATCCATTGATCTGCTGTACAAATTAAACCACCACAGGGGGAAAAATAAAAACCAGACCTAGGAAAGTATATCTTGCAGGTAACATTCCTCCTCCTTCAGGTGATCACAAGAACAAGCAGAGAAATATCTGCTTGTTGTTTTTTGGGTGGACAAGTTCTCATTTCCATGCCAGTTTCCTGGTGCGTCTCCTGCTCCCTGTGATGTTCCCTCACAGCAACTGCAGCAGTTTTTATTGCTATGATGCAGTGCCAAGCATCTAGGGTTCCCTCACCACTTTTTAGCCTAAATCACTCATTTTTGTTACTTGCTGAAAGCTAACACAATGCGCTTTCACCTCGATCAGGGTGCAAAATCTTTCACCCTGTGTTACCAGCAAGAGACTCCTGAGAGTTCTCACAGCAAAAATTGAGGCTCTTGTTGCACTTACATTTTAAATCTCTATTTTTTTTTACCCTGCTAACATCTGTAGTGGACAGAGCCAATTATGGTCTATGCCTTGGTTACTTACTCATCAATGTGCCAAAACCATGATTGGATGTTACAGTATATGTAATATATGTACATATGTAATATGTACAAAAATTAAGCTTTTTGTACATATTTTGCTACCAGCATCTTGGTTGTTCTCCAATTATGTATTTAAACCAGGCTGAAAAGTATTGCCATGTGTATAAATCAAAGCAGCTGTCAGTACTTTTAAAATCTAATTGATTATTAGTAACTCTTCAAAATTCTTCTGTGAAAAGCTATTTTCTGTCTATCTACACAGTAATTTTCAATTCCTTCATGAAGTGTAAGCTCCTCTGTGCAATTTTACTGCACAGCAGAAAGAATATTGTGAGGATCACTTGACACTAACACACATAATGGAAATTTAAGGGGTTAGAAATACTGATAATAAAGCAATTATTATTAGGTAATAACATAAAATGTGTCGTTCTCCTGGCTACCTGCTTAATTGCCATGTAGGTGATTCATTCCATGGTGAAGGTATGTCAGCCATAAAATGGGAAATACTGCAGAGTGCTTGAGATGAAAAATGCAGGAATCAAAAGAGGAATACATGCACACAGAGGATTTATAAGATATGAGGAAGCTCCTTGGCAGACACCAGGTACTCATCACCCTCCTTGTCCACCTGCCAGTGCCTGAGGGAACTTTTCAGCTCAGTGATATGGATGAAACCAGCAGGTCTGCTAAAAGCAAATCCCAGGTGCTTCATGTTATCTGTCCACACAATCAGGCTGCCCTCACTGCCAGCCCCCAGGATTTTCTCCATTTCCTGAGGGGTGACTGGAAAAGGAGAATGTTAACGTCAGGGGATGCTGGCACGATGCCATTTGTAGAACTGAAATTAATGTGGAGGGATATATTTCAGATTATTAGCCCAATAATATTGGAAAAAAAGAAACAAACCTGTTGGATAGTTATATTAAAATTACTTCAACTAAAAATACTGCATGACAAATTTGGGGAGACCTTTTATTTTGGGTAAAGGCAGGCCCCTAACAAAAGGTAACCATGTCTGCTCAGCAGATTGAATGGAGGGAACAGTGTGTTCATTTTTTTGTCTCCCAGAGAGGTACTTCAGGTAAGTGGTGATTTTTTTTTGCCTCCCTTTAAATAAGACTCGAGAGGTGGAGTGCCAGTGACTTGCTCATATTTGCCTAAAGGGGTTTAGGAAAAATACAGACACACTTGTGCACAGTAAAGAATCATATCAAAGTTATCTTTTTACAGGAAACATCCCATGGTAAACCAGAGCAACAGTTGCAGGACATGATCCTGCAGAAATAAACCTGAAAGCTCTATAAACCTAGAGTAGCATCCATAAATCAGTCTTTTTGACTTTATTCCTGAGTAAATGGAATTATGCAAGCTCAGTGGGGAAAACTATTTTGATTGCCAGGCTACACATGTGCACAGAAATCAAGAATAAAAAGAAAAACAAAACAAAAACCACCCAAAACACAGACAAATCCCCAAAAACAAACAAAAAAAACCCCACATCCAAAAGGCTAAATATATCCATACATATATATACACACATGCACACACAGAGGCATTTTTCATTCACTTTCAGATAAGGGAATTCCTCGAGCCTCGTGTGTTCTCCACATTTATTGATTTCCAATGGGTTTCTTCCTGTAAGTACTGGATGACATCATGTCCTGTCTCCCCTTAGACAGAAACCTTCTTCTCACAGCCACAAAATCACTTGTCAGAGTTTCTCTGGTCTATCCTGCTCTGTGTAAAACCAGCCCCTAAAACCTGACTGTTGATACCCTCTGGTTCCTGCTGCACATCCTTTACCCACAAAAGGCAGTTTCTTATTATTCCCTAATGGGAGTACAGAGAAGAAAAACGAGGTGCAGAAAGCATAAAATTTGTAAATTCATAGAGTCTACAGGTGGCTGCTGGTATGGACTATCACTACCAGAGCGAGCTCTTAGTATGAATGTATTTCTTTAATTTGTATAAACCTGCCATGTGTTACTCTCCTGTGACACCATTTAATTCTTGTATTGTGACAAATCCTTCATACTGCATACCAAACCC
>VXBC01005577.1:235-17950 GCA_013399945.1 Ploceus nigricollis | reverse complement strand
TCCTGGTAATTGTCCTTTCAGAAAAAAAAAAAAAAAAAACAGAACAACTCTCCCCTCCCCCAGCATTTTGTAAAATGTGTCAGTTAATGGCAGCTCTTGAGCTGTAAAAATCCTCCTAAATAGCTCCTACAGCAAAGTGGTCCTAAAGTTGGTGTGATAAACTAATTGATGTAACAAACAGAACTTCCTGCCTTTTCATTTTAATCCCTGCTACATGACAATTAAAATCAAGTGCAGTTCAGTGAGGAGATCTGTGTTTTAGCAGCAATGTCTTTTTAGAGCCATGGCATTGAGTTTCTTTTTATGCTCTTCCCTTTAGTCTGTGAAATAATGCAACGACACAACACAAAGTGACAGATGATCAAATTGTCCAGAAAGCTCCTCGCAGAGTCCCTATTTCAGTTTTAAAGACCACATTGCCTAAATGGCATAAAGTGCCACCCTAAAATGAAATTTACAGGTCTCTGGAAAACTGAGGAGCAGATTAAATTTGAATAATTAATTTTAATGTTTTCATTTATTTTCTTCTGCATTAAAGTTTAAGTTGCTTATATCTTTTATATGCAAGAAATAAAAACCTAATTCCCAGGTTTCAGTTCTCATTTCAGCCAAAATGAAACAGGAAGGCTCGTGCAGTGTGGGAGGACTGCAATGCAAATTGATTAGCCACAATTTCCACCTCCTGAGTGAGATACCATTATAGATGACAGATCCTTTTTTTTTTTTTGAATCACAGAAATAGATGCTACTGAACATGACAGCACTTATTTACAATTGCTCCATTTACCCCAGAATGCCATTATCTCACTTGAAATTTAACTTTTCAGAGGGTCAGAAAATTACAGCGCTGTGGTCCTTCACAACCCATCCTCTCTTGCTCTAATAGAAGGTGTCATTATTGTTTCATTAGAACTAAGAGCAGATAACTTTTTATGACATTTTTGCAGTGGAGTGCAATGCAATCAGAAAATTGAAAAAAAACTGTAGTGGAAAAAAAAGGTGCATCTGCAGAGATAGAAAGTAACTCAGACATACAAAATTCTCAAAAGACCCTTCCTTCACTCATTTGTATTTTGTCAATGATGTATATTTTAAACAGAAAATTACATTAGAATTATTAAAAAAAAAATCATGCAGCTCATATTTACAGGGTCATATTCCCTTAGCAACACAAAATTACATACAGTAGGATGGGGAATAAAGAAAATAATGGGAATAATGTCAAGACTCTCTAATAATAACCCCCAAACAGCTCCTAAATTCTCATAAAACAGAGATTTAATTTTTAATATCAAAAGATTTTCTAGGACTATGAATTATTGCTGTGAACCTCAGAAAACAACACTTCTAAGCTCCTCTCAAATAAAAAACAACCCTCCTCCTGTGTTGTGGAAATCAGAGCAAATCCTACAGTTGTCCTGCAATTTATATGTGTGTGTGTGTGTATTTGGGGAGAAGTGAAAAGAATAAAAGCTTTGGCGACAGATGCTGTGAAAAATAAAATGGTTCAACACTAGTAAGTAAAGAAGAAGGTGTTTTAAGGCAGATCTGAGGGTTTTTTTAAATCGAGTGGTCATCCCAGTGGAGGCAGATATGCACAGAAGGCACAACCAGGCTTGTCTAAGGAGAAGGATAAATGTGACATTTTTGTTTTTCTGTCACCACACCACTCTGGCTCCCACCAGCTCCTTTGGGCCTGGCTCAGGTTTCCCTTGCTGTGTGACCCAACTCTGAGCCCCTGCTGAGGTGCAGAGTTCCTCACCTGGGGCTGAGGCTCGCCCCACTCGCTGTGCAAGTGTCAAGATGCAGCTCACACACAGGAGAAAATGGTGGTGCTTCCAGAGGGCCTCTTGGGGTGGATGAGGAACCTCAGTCAGAGGTGCTGGAAACAAGAAGGCTGTCTTCGCTGAAGCATGGAATGGTTTGGGTTGGAAGGGGCCTTAAAGCTCATCTGATTTCACCCCCTGCCATGGCAGGGACCCCTCCCACTGTCCCAGGCTGCTCCCAGCCCCAGGGTCCAGCCTGGCCTTGGGCACTGCCAGGGATCCAGGGGCAGCCACAGCTGCTCTGGGCACCCTGTGCCAGGGCCTGCCCACCCTGCCAGGGAACAATTCCTGATTCCCCAGATCCCATCCAGCCCTGCCCTCTGGCACTGGGAGCCATTCCCTGGGTCCNTGGGCCCGGCCCAGCACAGGGCTTTGGGCTCTGGGCCCGGCCCAGCACAGGGCTTTGGGCTCTGGGCCCGGCCCAGCACAGGGCTTTGGGCTCTGGGCCCGGCCCAGCACAGGGCTTTGGGCTCTGGGCCCGGCCCAGCACAGGGCTTTGGGCTCTGGGCTCGGCCCAGCACAGGGCTTTGGGCTCTGGGCCCGGCCCAGCACAGGGCTTTGGGGTCCCAGGCTCAGCCCAGCACAGGGCTTTGGGCTCTGGGCTCAGCCCAGCACAGGGCTTTGGGGTCCCAGGCTCAGCCCACAGCACCCCCAGGGCTCCTCCAGGGCTGCTCCCTCTGCTCAGCCCAGCCCATGGTGGACCCAGGCTTTGCCTTGGGCCCTCATGGAGGCACCTACACAGATTCAGCTAATCAGTGAGGTTTGTAGTCTCAGCATCATCACATAAGGCAGCTAGTGAGTCAAATAAACAACCCCTAAAAATCTCCGTTTTATTCTTTTGTCCCATTAAACTGCATCAGCCAAAACTGTCTGCTACCTCTCTCTCTCAAAAAAAAGGACAAATCTTAGCTTCCCCTCCAACATGCTATTGAGGCTTCTAAAAGTTGAGGATGCTCAGGATTCTGTAGGAAAATACAAAACTGTACTCACAATGTTTTTTTATCTTGTGATATAGCGGCAGTGTTTGAAGTAGCACAGCCAAAGTATAAATAAGACAAACTGAAGAACACCTCAAAGTCAAGAAAAATAAATTCAGATAAAGAAATGTGCAGGGAAGGTCTGTTCCAATATTTATACATAACATATCAAGCCTTTGAATTTCTGATGCTGCCAAAGGGAGGTCATTAGCCATCTGCCGTGAGGTCTTTAAGTGATATTCTCAAACTTCTGATAGTTTTCTTCTTGATAATTCTTAGCTGAAAATAGTATTGGTGTGTTGTAACTCTCATTACCTCTTAACAAAGATAACCCATTAAGGTGGGTCTAAATATTTTTACTTCTGTCATTGGAAAAAACAGACCTGTGTCTTCTTTACAGAGGTGCTTTATTTTCACTAGCTATATATAGAATTAATGTCTAATTGTGAAAATACTTTTCTGCTTAATTATACAACAAAGAAAGGATGGCTTGAAATAGGATTAATATATCTTGTAGTTAATTAAACATGAAGCTTCTAAGGAGATCACTCCAGCAACAAAAGCAATTAAGGCTTGGTTATGTATAGTACATAATTAAGCAGGAAGTTCTTGTAATCCCAAGGACTAACTTTCAAAGCTTGTATTGCTTTAAAAGGACCTATTTTCTGGTTTATTTTAGAGAAAACTATCAAATGTAAGTATGAGCACTGTCAACTCAAGTATCTTCTCGGCTCTGTCCTAATGTCGTAAATGAATTATAACATTAAAAAACACATCTCCTTTCTGGAAAAAAAAAAAAGTCTCTATTTATATCTTTATGCCTGTTGAGTGAGTAGATGTATAGAAACACAAGCCAAAAAAAAAACAGTGAGGAAATTCTGATGAAAGTCTGTTGTGATACTTCATATTACAAGTCTCAAGGTGCTCTTGAACAAGACCCAGATAATTGGGGAAATGTTTAGTTGCAGTATTTCAGTGTCTGCAGTGATTTCCCTTTTAAAGTCTTCTCTGCTGAGATTTTCTCTTTTCTGTCATGTTTCCTGACAGGGAAACTGCTCTTGCTTTACTTGAGGAGCGAGCGGGATGAATGTTATTAAGTAGAGTGCAAAGAGGGTCTTGCACAGCACATTGCTGTAGAGACACACCTGACTTAACATGGAAATCAAAAACAAAACAAAAAGCCAAATATTCTGCTTGGATCAACACTTGACTCTGAGTAGGGTGTTATTAGGGAAAAATACATGATGAAACCAATGAATAGGTTAAGATTCAGAGATCAACAGGAAAATGCTCATATCTACTTTCTGTGATGCTTTAACATGCTGAGATATGACAATTTCATTTTCTGCTTACTGCTAGGTAAATGTCAGCCTGGTTTTAAATACATTTCCCCCTCCTCTGAAGAAAGATGCAGAATGTTCTGCTGCCTTCAAGTTTAGATTAATTTCAAGTTCCTTTCCCACCACTCCTTCTTTATGTTTGTGTCTCAATTTCATTATTTACTTAGCTAAAAAGATACCATCTCTGTTCCTCATTTGACAAGATAGGAATCAATCTGTTTCTATGCTCTTTATGCAGGGAATGGAATACAAACATGAATAGCAGATTTTGAACAAAAATATTCTGAAGTCAACTAGAATCTTACAATAAAGCTTCACTGTGTTTTCAAAGTGGCTTAAAAAGAATGCAAAATTGAGTCTTATTCAGAGAATAATAGATTTCCTTGACCCTTGCATGTTTTACTCATGAGATACTGACAGATACATGAAGGAAATATTAAGCATCTTGCTTATTCAAAAAGGAATATTTGGGAAAATATGTGCAGGGCTAATAAAAATATCACATCTCAGTTCATAAAGAATCAAGTTCTTGGAAAACAGAACTAGATACAGTTCCACTCCATTCTTTCACCCTCATTGTGCTCTGGCTTTTTGCCTCATCTGTGTTTACATCAGGTATTTTTTGCTTCTTAAAGATAGTTGACCTTGACAAGGTCATTTTGCTTCTCTCTATCATTTTCAGATGAAACAACTGTGACCAACTCTGCTTGAGTCAAAAACCAATTCAGGGGTAGCTACGAAAACAACAAACAATTTTATTAGGAAAAAGTGGATGCTATTTTGAAGCACCACCATGGAAGAAGAGGGCACGAATAAGAAACACGTTTGGACACTTTCTTTCTGTATTCTTACCTAAACAATTGTGTAGCTATTTTATTTTTTTAAGGGAGTGCAAAGGAAATATGCCTCTGCTTCACAAATTGAGACAGAACATTATTTCAAGACAGTGGAAATGATAGCTTGGTAAAACAGGCAGGAATTTAAAACAATGAAAAACTAACATCTTTCCATTAAAATTTCATGCATTTTGTTTTCAGAAGGTGCTGCTATTTAAGTAACACCAACATTCCCACTGCAAACACACAGCAACAAAAAACTGCTTCAGACTCAGATCCCGTGTACATCAAAATTCACAACAACCAGCCAGTTTTTGCTTACACTCCCAGATTTTCTGAGGCAAGATCAAAACCTGTTATTGTAATAGGAAATGGGTCATTACTCAATTTAACTTTCATCTGCAGGGGAGTGATACTCACAGAAAAGCTGAGAGTCAGTGAGGGAGCTGACAGTACTCTCTTGCAGGATTCCACTGTTTAGGGAAACTTCCCAAGTAATTTTTGTTAATGATGATGAGTTTGTTATGTGTCAAAGACAGGCTCTGGAGCACTGATTTAACCCCTTAGTTTTTACTGAAGGCTTAACAGAGAGAGTGGGGAATATAATCCAGGGAACAGAGCAGAACTTTGTGAAACACAACATTTTTCTACTATAAACTCTTATCCATAGCTAATTTGCAGCTCAGACAGGGTCTTTATTCCTGTTCATGGTTTAATGGTTTAGGGGTTGCAGCGGTGGTGCTGGATTGATGGTTGGTCTTGTTGATCTTAAAAGTCTCTTCCAACCTTGATGATTCTGTGATTCCATGAAGGTAACATCACACAAATTTTTGTCACAGATTGTAACCATGCTATGTCTGTCTGATGCCTATTTTCTGGACAACTTGCAGCAGAGAGCTCCTATACTCTGTCTGTCCTTCTAATAATCCCTCTGTATTTTGCCAGAGTAAAATCAATGATTCTACAGATGCTTCAGACTTTGCTACCTAAATGATAGGATACAGCCTAAATAAAGCATTTAAAAGGAAAAATAAACCAAGATTTTATGCTGCCTTATTTAATTTCTAGACTTAAATTCAATTACTACTATAAACATTTCCATAAAATGAATTGCAGAGGAAAGCTTTGCAAAGTCAAAAGCAATTTAGGAAGGGCAATGCTGAAATGAGCAATTTAGTAGCATTATTAATGTGAATAATGCATTTAATTTGAAATGATTTAGGGAAAAACCTGAATGCAACCCCTGGAATGGCCATCAAATACTGCTGGAAGACAACTCTGAGTAGGAAATCAAGGCATAGCTCCTAATACAATTTCTGTAAGATATATGTTTGTTAGCACTGTTAACACAGATTGGTAACAAAGAAAGATTTTTTAAAAATGGAAAAAAAAAATAAAAAAGAAAGGAAAGAAAGCTTTTTGTTCATCTTGTCATCTTGAGTTGCACACTGTCCTAAAAGCAAATAGTGACCATCAAGTTCCAAAACTAAGCCTATGGTTTATGGGCAATTGAAGAAGTGAATAAAGTGACCTGTTTAACATTCTAGCCTAGGCAATGCAAAGTCAGTACATTCAGCAGTGTGAAAATTAGAAGTGGGCATCAGTCTTTATCTCCTTTTGTCCTTGACTAAATCACTCAGAGCTCTTTGTCCATTATTAACTTATCCTACCACTCGCTGCTTTTTTGCAGGAAAATTTATCTATAGCAAGTCTCTGGCAAAGAGTGGGAAAGATCTGTGTTAATAATTTATTCCCAGCCTGCCTTGAGATGCATCCTGTGAGTTACCAGGCTGTGTGAACAGAGGATGACACTGTGAAGCCACTCATCAAGGTAGGCACAAGAGCAAGGAGGTGCCAAAACCCAGTGTCCAAATTAAGTCCTTCAAGTAGAAGTGACAGCTGCCAGAAGAGAGATGTTTTTGCACTGGAAAGATAAAATGGTCAATACTGACTGTAAATATATTTTTTTTATCCCAATAGAAAACACAAAAAAAAAAGGCTGATTTCTGCACAATTTTCATTTTGTTATCTGAAATCTCAGAACTTTAGAATTGTGAGAAATTCTAGTAAAAAACCAGCACCAGCTTTGCATCTGGGGAACCAGAGACCAAATTTGTTGCTGTTCCTGTAAAGAACATTGATTTCTTTTGTGGCCTAGTGGTTTATTAAAGCTGCAGAGAAATACAGGTGTCTTCTGTTTATAATGTGATATATTTCAGTTCACAGCTCCTACAGAACACCCTGTCTCTGCAAGCCCACTCACAATGCATGGCTTAGCAATCCAACCCTTCCAGAAGACATGCAATTTCCTCATTATGTTAATTACCAGATTGGTTTTAAATGAACATTTAATCCTATTCTAATTTTGTGTCTTTCAAGACCTTATTTAATTAAGATGTTGGTAAGCATTTTCTGGGTTCTTTTTTTTTTTTTGTGTGTGTGTGGTTTGTTGTTGTTGGGGTTTTTTTGTTTTTGTTTTTGTTTCTGGTTTTGGTTTTTTGGTTTGTTGTTGTTGTTGTTGTTTTTCTGTTTTTTGGGGTTTGTTTGTTTGTTGGGTTTGTTTCTTGTTGTTTTTTACTCAGTGTGGGTGTTAAAATAATTAAACTATAGGCCACATATAAATCTCTTATTTGGCTGCTTTAACCAGTACTGGTATTAATATATGTTTTGCTAACAGCACAAATTGTCAAAAGAAAATTAAACAATCCACACAGTTTTCTCATTGTGAGTTGTTGAACAGCTCTCCAGATGAGTTGTTGAATTGCTGTGGTAGAGTGATTTCTTATCTAGAAAGATTCTTCAGAATTCATTGCAAATGAACAGATTATTACATCAAAAAAGGGAGAAAAGAGTCAGATGGAATAACAGACAAGACAAGAAGAAAATACCATGTGAGAGAGTAAAAAACATTCCTTATTTTTCAGTGGCAGATGAATTCCAGCATTGAAACAAATTCAGCTAACCAATACTAGATGAAAAATAATGTTCTCTTCCCATGTTAAAAAAAAAAAAGGAAAGAGTCACCTCTTGTAACTTTCCTGATTCAAAAATTTCTTTTATAATTTAAGTTAATTGTCCATCTTTCTCTGTGGCTGGCAGGGTAAAGACACATTTCCACTTCTGGAAACTACTCTATAAAAAAAGAGTAGAAGCTGGGTTTGGCTTAGCTTTTAAACCACAGCTCTTTGATTTGATCACTTGGAAGCTTAAACACTGGGAATAAATGCTAGAAAATGAATATAAATATAAATGAATATAAGTGATGAATATCATGATGGCATGATAGAGATGCCATTTGTATATGTATGATGAAAAGAGGATAATTATTTGGAATGCAATTTTGCCTTTGTTTTCAAACAAGAGGCATTTTGATGCAAAAAAGATGGTTATGCATTAAACTGAAAGAATAATTTGATTGCAGCTCTGAGACAATCTAATGGCATTGATAAAGAATCTCAGTAATATTGTCTAATACTGGAGATTAGTTTGGCAGGAAAACACCCAACCCAAATGTATAATATCACTGGCAATCATCACATTTTTAAAGCATGTAGGTATAACAGTTGCTCTGCCAATCTTCCAACAATCTGTTTATCATCAACTGCTTTTTCTAATAGTGCTTAGCTGGTTCCACAATCAGAAGGAGAAATATTGTAATTTGGCATTGCTGTTGCCTTCAAAAAAATCCAACACATCATCAGTTTTAAGATAAAATGCTGACAATACCCTGGTATGGTTGCAAAGTCAGGACTAGGACAACACACAAAACAATTTATGCAGAGGGGATGGTTGAGTGGGAGGAGAAAGCTCCAGGTGTTTGGGGACACAAAATGAAGTGACACGCCAGAATTTAACTAACAGTAAATAAAGAAAAGGGAGTT
The DNA here is from genome assembly GCA_013399945.1 of Ploceus nigricollis. Classification (NCBI taxonomy): domain Eukaryota; kingdom Metazoa; phylum Chordata; class Aves; order Passeriformes; family Ploceidae; genus Ploceus; species Ploceus nigricollis. The sequence continues at coordinate 9,090 of VXBC01005577.1, read as the reverse complement.
TAAGCTGCTGCCCTGATTTCACAATTTAAAACAGCAGAAAATTAGTAGCAGAGCAGGCATGGATTTTGAGAAAAATATTAATTATTTTGAGTTATACCATCAGCTAGGAAAATGAGATATGGAGTGGTGAAAATCCATTTACAAGAGCATTCTCCAAGCATCTGAAATATGAGTTACACTTTTAAAAATAATCTTTACAGCCTCAGTGCCTCATTTTGGACATAAGGCAGGGAGTTCTCCATCACACCCTTTAATGCCAAATAAGTGAAGAAATGGTAAGTGGGGTGACCAAATGGAAGAGCAATCCTGGATTGTGTCCAGAATGAGCCTGAGCACTCCAAAAACTTCCAGCATCCTCTTCAAGGGAATTACAAGGGTATCTTTGAGGAAGCATGTAGGGAATTCAGCCCCAAGTTTATGACAGAGCTAGAAAAATACAATTTTAGTCATGTTATCTATTTAACTTTTCCTTCATGTCAAGAAAATACATTTTTTCATCACTAATGGTGGTGTTTGGTGTAAATAAATGTTATTTGTGCAATCTGTAGCTTGTAGAGTCTAAGTCACAGCAGATTTTCAACAACTGCAGCTTGGTTAAGGTGAGTATTTTGTCCCCAGAAATGCACATTCTGTGCCTGGACACACAAAATACTTCATATTCCTGAATTGTGGATGCAGCAATCCAAAGCACTTTAAACCAAAGAGCTTAACTGTTAATGGCTGCATTTTAGAATACATAGGAGATTCAGAGTTATCTTTTTTGAGAGAAAACTGAATAAAACAGTCCCAGCTCCTGAGAGAGGAGAATTTATCTCTAGAGTTCATCCAAAAGTGCAAGTAGCATTTGATGCATGATTCAAACATCACCTCTCAGCAAACATTATCACAGCAGGTGCTCTGAGATGGATGTCAGCACACCAGCTTTTAAACTGTTGGTAGCAATGGTGTTCAGGCAAGGATACCCCAACAATGAAATTCAGTCAGACCAGATCTCTTCAAGCCATCCACACACCCCAACAATAATCCCACAAGGCAAACAGCAGGCTTTCCCCCCAGTTTTTCAGGCTTTCTCGTGAAAATCAAAAAAAATAAAGCAAGAAAGGCCTGTGGAGAACATTCAAAAGGCATGGAAAGTTGACATGGTAAATATGATATTGGTAAGCCAGCTACTTCAGCAAAATCCAGAAGTCTGGGCTTTAAACCCATTTCAGGGTACCATGGAATCATCATTCTGGGCCTGAATCTTTGTGGCATGGCTGAGGGAGTAGGGCATGCAGACACATTTGCTTTCACACTCTTTTCCTTACAAACGTGTTTTGACTAAACTCTGTGGAAGCAGCAGCAGGATGATAAACCTTTCAGTCAGTGTGTTATAAGGCTTCAATATAATATTCTGTGTTTTAAGGAAAAGAAAAACCACCAAAAACCCACAGAGAACTACCAGCAGGGAGAACAAGAACGAACAGATGAATTCAAATGATAGACATGTCTCTGTTACAGAATCATTACCTACACTGGAAGCATATGAGGCTGTCTCAAGTCATGGCCTGAATTCAGAATAACCAGCCTGTAGCAGAAGCTAATGACCACCTTAAGCACTGAAAAAACAAGTGGATTTAATGCCTTTTTGAGGTTTAGTTTCAGTGGGGTTTTTTTTGTTTTTTTTTTTTTACTTTTTTTCCCAAACATGAAATGTTAGGATCCTTTTTTGAAAAAATATCATTATGTATAATGATTTTCAGGAAAAGGTAGATGGTTAATATTCTTGTGGAATTGTTGAACTCAATACATAGCCGTATGAAAAACTAACTAAAAGATGAGCATTTCTTCACAGCTTTCTTTTTGACGAGACAATAAAAATTATTCCTTATAGTTCAAAGACTTGAAAAGACAGTGCAATTGATCAGACTAAATTTCCAGGTTCAGGTAAATTCAAATATAGAAAGACTACAACAGCCTGAAAATTTTGAAAATATAAGGATTAACTGTGCAGCCCTTTGCCATCTAGTTAATTAAAAATACACTGTCATCCACAGGAGCAAGAACACACAACAGGAAATTTCTCTGGAGCCTCTGCACACCCTTGGTTTGACTGATGGGGCTAAAATATCATCATATCATCAACCACCTCTCTTTCCTGTGGAAAAACATTTCCATCTGCTTCTCCACCATAAAACACAGCAATGAAATGTTCATCCTCTGCAGAAGTTACTAACTGCTCTTCCAACATGCTGCTCTGAAAGAATTTCACCAGACTCCAGGATCCCCAGCTATTCCAAAGTTAAATAGGGCAATTTCTCCTTCCTTTTATGGAAAGTGTGTAAACTTGGGAGAAAAAAAACAGTAATCATATTCCTAACTTGCTCAGCAGCTGTAGGCAAAAAAGGCTAATATGTCATAATTTATATGTGGAGAGATTGCAGGGGGTTAGTAGCCATGTCTGGTGCTATTGAGGCTTCCTACTGAGAGCTGCACTGCAAGTGGCAGCTGACTGAAAACACTGCTATTTTCAACAGTTCAAAAAATGTAAATGTGTCAGTGGCTGGTCAAACAAGCTTCCACACTGGTGATTTATTGAAGTCTCTCGTATTAGTGAGTTGTATGAATCACTCCTAGGCTGAAAACAACCCCTATGCACAGTTTTATAATGGATTCAGGTGCTGAATCAGTCTTGCTGGCTCCAGAGTCCTGTCAGAAGGTAATTTTGGGCAGCCTCAATCAGACAAAGATAATTTCTACACGCCGGGTTCACTAAGGTGCACAGAGCTGAAAGTAAATATGCTTTTCCAGGGTGTTGCGTTTCCCTTGAGAATGGTTTGACCCATCCTGAAAACCTCTGTGACCCCCTACAGCTGTGACTGTTAGATCTAACCCTATACCTGTCAGTGGGTGATTGGCTTGGGGCCAGAAAACTCCCACCCCCCAGACCAGATAAAACCTCACACCGCCATTTGCTCTTCCTCTTTCCCTCCTCCTTCTGGAGAATAAACATCTGGAACAGAGTCTCTGCCATCTCGTCTGGTTTCCTGGAACTTCTTTCCTCTACAGAATCCCCTAGGCTGGGCTAGCGTAACAGGGTGTAAGGGGCTGATAGAGGGAACAAGTTCACCAGGGAGCCTTGGAAGGGCAGAAGAAAGGAAAATAAACTCATCTCTCTCAACAAAAGAAGGGAATTCAGTGAATCAGATCTGCAACCACCATTTTTGTTCATTAACAAAGGAAAACTGGGGCTAGTGGAGGCATCCCCGAGTAGATTTTCCTGCAGCTGTGATAACAAAACCATGAAGATATGTTGGGCTTTCAGAGCCTGTGGCAGAGCTCGCAGGATTACAGCCAGAAACAGAAGAATTTGAATATAAAACTGAACCAGAGAACAGTCCCCACACCTGAAACACAAAGAAGACAAAGAACTGGGAAAATCCACGTGAAAATTTACCTGCAACCACTGTGACTGGTCATTGTGGCCGGAGGTCCAGGCATTAACTTTGCCTTGCTTGTCCAGCCGCGCTTTCCTGGGCTCCCAGGCGAACATGTCCATGTTGAGGGTACGGAAAACGCTGGAGGCAGTGATCTGGAAGTCCTGGATATGTCCTGATTTCATCCCCAAGGGCTCAGAGCAACCTGGAACAGCAGGGCAAGATCAGTGGCACTACCTGCTTATCTCTGTCAGGGGTTCAGGTTTTCTGTTATGGCAGGGAAAACCTGCAATACTTGAAGAAAAAGATGTAATCAAGACTATTGTTGAAGACACTCAGTAACAAATAAATGAAAATAGTCAATTCAAGGCACTTTGTTTCAACAATTGCTTGGGTGAGTCAAAATCAAGATAGAGAGTTCAACATATTTTATCCTGGCATACACTTATGAAGCGAAACAAAATGAAAAGATGACTTTTGTCTGTGCTTATCTTATTTTTATTTTTCTTTCCTGCAGGAAAATATTGTTTCCCCTGTTCTGTTTGATTTTCCTTATGTTTTTATGCCACCTCACATCCACCATGTGTTTGCTTACTGAACAAACATTATTTTTTCTTAAAACCACTGCTGCAATAAAATGTTAAAAAGCACTGAGCTCTTTTACACATTTAAATTATTTGACATCTAGGTAAAAATCCAGAAAGCCCAAAATCCCACTGAAGCAGAGGAAGCCCACAGAAAAACAATTGTGAAGGGAGGATAGTAGGAGGATATCACTTAGGAGAAATCAATAGTTAATGGCTTATTTGTTTGTGGACATCCCACACCATTGAGTTATTTTGCTGTAGAAAAGATAGATCTTGGGCTTCTCCCTTCTCTGTTCTGCATGAAAAAAAATAAAAATAAAAGTTGATAAGTGGCTCTGTGTTCCTCTGCCTTTCTGTTGTGTGCTGGGAATGTGGAAGGTACATTTGGATGCAGAAGAGGGAATAAACAAGATGAGGCAGCACTGAAAAAACAGGACTGGAAACCAGAGAAGGCAGATGACTTGCATGGTTCTAAGATTTAAATAAAACAAATCAGAAAAAATAAAGGCAAATGGCTGAGAGAGGGAAGGCTGCTAAGAGGACAGGAAAGGTGGATGTATGGCTAGGGGGTTGGAGGGACACTTGATAATTGGGGTAAAGTGAAAGGTGGAAAAGATGGAGATGGGAACATAAAAAAATAAGGGGCTTTCTCATTTCCTTCCTGTCCCAGCAGTCAAAAACCTGGATATATGCAGTTATAACATTAACAGCATGATCTTTAATGCAGTATCTCCTGTATTTAAGATTTGAATATTGACATGCTTCATGTTAAATTAAAAAAAAAAACAAAAAACAAACAACCCAAACAAACAAATGAAAAGCCAAGAGAAAACAGAGTTAAATTTTGGAAAAAACCCCCCAGTCTTACATAACTGATTCTCAGTGCACAAATGGAAATGGCATAGCCTTGTCTATAGAATGGACTTATTCAAAAACACAACAAAAAATTTTTCCTGAGAGTGGGAGGAAGCAATTGATAATAGAAATAAGAGAGACTAATCTGCTGCTTTGGAGAGGGACTTTGCTTATTATTAAATTCTGAAGTATCACTCCAGGATCACAAGGACTGTCAGCAAGAATGTTTCATCTGAGGAATGCTAAGGAGGCTCTTGACACAAAACCATGGGTTGTCAAACTGTGATTCAGTGCTGGCCCAATCCATCAAAACCAGTTCTATCTTTTCTGAGTATTATTATTGATTTATGAAGCAACAGCTGTGCCTGCCTGTGTGCCTGTGCATGCGTGCATGAATTAATGGGATTTTACACTCGCCTGCCTTCTCCGTGGCCCCAAAGGGGGTGGGAAGACAGTTGTTAAAGGTAACAGGAGAAAGTGAGAAGAACAGTGAGAATCTGAAGAGGCAAACGTGATGCACACGTGTCAGGATGTCTTGGTGGTGTGTCACAGAGAGCAGCAGCTTCCCAGCCCATGCCACAGGAGATTGTGGCTGTTTGGATGACTGAGCCATAACCTACAGGGTCATCAGACCAGTACAGGGCTTTGTGTCATCCCTCGCAGGTGTGTGTTTATTACAATGCTTATGTCTCCCTGAAACATATCCTCTTCACTGCACTGTACCTTTAAATTTGCTTTTCAATGTCCCTGTGAAAGGATTCAATTTCCATTTTTCTTTTTTGAAATCTGTTGAGGTCAGATATAGCTGATGCAGATACACGGCTACACCCAGTAGAGCATCTTAGGCTAGAATGTTTTAGATGCTTTGGATACCTCCATCTGTGATAAAATACCTGATACCTCTGTATGTTTAAATCTAACCAGATATAAGTTTTCAGGTCTTATTTCATCTAACTCGATGGCACAGGAGGACGGAAATAATGAGAAAGAGTGGGGATTAGCACCTGAAAATTGGAGGAATAAACACAAAAGTTTTTCTCTGTTGACTCTTCAGATGGCAGAATCTTTTACTCTTCAGTCTGCATCCATACTATGCCCCTCACCTACCTCTTGCTTTGAAAAAGCTCAAACCCTCAAAGGAAATATTCAATATCCAGTGTAGCAAAGGCAAACCCACAAATGGATCTGCATGCAACAGTCTTCATGAATCTTGTCTTGGATGAAGATTTTGGCAAAAGCAAAAGCAACATATGTCAATTATTTGAGGGCAATGGTGATTGGCAATGGTGATTTTGTTTTGATTCATACTGTGATTTTTTTTTCTAAAAATTGAGAGATTTAAAAATTTTTCTTCGTATTTTTGAATCATAGAATAGCTTGGGTTGATAGGGACCTTAAGATCATCTAGTTGCAAATATAATTCCAGCCCCTTTGCCGTGGGCAGGGGCACTTTTCATTAAACCTTGATGCTTTAAAGCCCCATCCGACCTGGCCTATAAATAACAAATATAGAATTCCTTTCCAGATTACACAGTTCTGAGGACAAATGAGGAAAGGGGAACCTATCTTTAACTGCAGGTGTGATAAAGTCCTCCTGTGTGTCAGTTTTGCGTAAATGGTGCCTACGGAGACTGTNTGGGCTCTTGTGCTGCCCAAGGTGGATCCATGGAGGAGATCTTTTTAATAAATCCCTACTTTATTCTTTAGCTCTGTCCAGCCTCTGTTCTATCCTTCACAAGGCATCATTAGGATAAAGAAATAGTTACCAGGGAACAGCACGCCTGAAGGAGATGAAAATTACACACTCAGGAGGAGCTTTCTCTGAGTGAGTCCCACAGGGATATTTAGGCTCTGGGGGCCAACATCCCTCTGCAGGAACTGAGAAACCCCAAACACCAAGAGCTGGCTGAATTGGTGCACAGGAACCAACAAATATGACTGTGAGCAGCACACTGCAGGGGCTGCCTGCAGGAAGGCAGATGCTGGAGTGCAAGAGTGAGTTCCATGAGTAAGTGACACTGTTGTGTAAGCACTGATCTGCTGTTAAAAACAACAGCTTGATGCTGCTATTAATAACAGCTTAATGAATAAAGGCATGCTAATAAGCAGGAGCTGTGATCTGCTTCTCCCCTCACATCAATACTCTGTGAAGGGAAGGGAGGGCAGGACACAGAGATGTGCAAAACACAAGTAAAGCAGGAACACAGGGCCATGAAAATTAATGCCTAATTTATTGATGGTTGGCTCCACTGGCGTTCATCCTGATTTTCAATGAGATCTGACTGTGGGTCCTGGTAAGTAAAGCTATTTATGAGACTAAAGCAGATTGCATTGAACATTTTGTTGAAGTTTGTCCGAAGAAGGAGTCAGCTTTTATGATGATCCAAAGCTGCAACTCTCTCTCTGTTTATCACTCACTCTCTTCTCTCTCACCAGGGCATGTTAGAGAAGGCAGACCCCTCAAAGGGCAGACCACCTGGAATTAAAAGTGAATTAGTCTGTGTAATTACACTTTTCCTTCAGTAAGGTTGAAATTGCTCTGCTGAGCTTCAGCTGTCCACAGTTTTAAGAAATGATGACCTTGACACTGTTAGGAGACCACTGAAATTAATTCACTTCACTAGCTTTCACAGTTCTTTGAGCAAAACAATTCCTAGTCATTCTGGCAAGGACTTACTCTAAATTGTGGTTCCAGAAGTGGAAGACATAAAAAAAAAAAAAAATCTAATAGAACAAAGCAGCTAGACAGGATTTTCTATTTACTCTTAAACCTATCTATATTGGAAAAGGGCTACACTGAGATTAATGCATTACCTTTTCATTTCTGAATCTGGTTTTGACTGAGAATTGTTTAACTCCAGCTGTTTTGATGTATCACTCATGAACTGGATGACTATTGTTAGTAGAGTAAAGAGGCAGCCAAATAAAAATCACTCCTAAATGAATCAGTGGAGTGCTCCCACCAGTAAAAAGGTTTATCTCTTGGAAAAGGATAAAACATTTACATGCTTTTCTGAATTTGTAAGGGAACACAGTTCTTGCAGAAGGTGGCTAGAGGTCAGGCTTTACATTTCAGAGCTTTAATAAGAATCTGAGGAAGGTTTATATTGGGTCCACTTTTTCATTTACTTTTTGCTACAAGATGCTATCCCTGCTTCTGCTAAACCCAGAAGACAAATCCAAACTGAAATCTTGATTAAAGCAGCCCAACCAAGTTGTATCTTATTGGACTGGTCCTCGACAGCAGGGGAAGCAGGCTTATCCCTCTGAGGACATCACACAGCACAGGGGTGGTGTCCCCCCACAGCCAGGAGGAATTACTCAAATCAGGTGTGACAATTGCTGCTGCCAAGGGTCCCCAGCATTGCACAGCCAGCTCTGGGGCTCAGGAACTGTTTTCAGGCCTTGGGTGAGGCTCCCTGCCAGGGTAGTCTGCTCAGGGTGGTATATTACGAGTCCACATAGCCACCAATACATGTTAAAACTGCTAAATGACCATCTCTGGAGGTGTCCAAGGACTGGATGTGGCACTCAGTGCTCTGGGCTGCATGACAAGGTGGGGATCGCTCACAGGTTGGACCTGATGATCTCAGAGCTCTTCTCCAGCCTCATTAGTTCTGTGATTCCTGTGACCAGCTGGAGATTAACCCACACAGGAAAAAAAAAATGAAATGTTACTGGGTTAATACCACTCAGCCTTATTGGGACGCATTCCTGTCCCACTGCAAGTGACCATCATCACTCAGCTGAGCCAAGTGTTGCACTGCTGAGGCCACACCTTGAGTGCTGTGTCCAGTTCTGGGCCTCAAAATTTAGGAAGGACCTTGAGACACACTCAAGGGCATACAGAGGAGGAGAGGAGGCTGGAGAGGGGCTGGGAACACAAACCCTGTGAGGAATGACTGAGGGAGCTGAGGGTGTTCAGCCTGGAGAAAAGGAGACTCAGGGGGGACCTCATCACTCTCTACAGCTCCTGAAAGGTGGCTGTGGTCAGGTG
>VXBC01005576.1:60140-74527 GCA_013399945.1 Ploceus nigricollis | reverse complement strand
ACTGCTACCAACACCCTGACCCACAGGGAGTCAGGCTGCACTCTGACTCTGTCAGTGGTTTTTCTTTTGTATTATTGCAGTATTTTGGTTTTTTCCCGTTTTCCTAATAAATTGTATTTCTGACTTGGAGTCTCTCACTGATTTTGCTCTCAAACCAGAACACACAAGCACACTGATAGCAGCTATTGCACTGAACTTAATGAAGAACAGAAATAAAACCTGTATCTTTATAACAAAGTTCTTTAACACCACACATATCAAATCCATTTTAATATTTCTGAAAAGCCAATATTATAATATGTATCTGTAACAGCAGTGACAGCAGAGGTGGCTCTGTCCCCGGCCTGCAGCACCAGGGCAGGTGGGAAGGGCTGGGGGGAAGGGAATCCATTGGAAATCTGTGGGAATCCCAGGAATATCAGGACCGGGACGTGTCCTTCCTTCCTGCCTCCAAAGGAGGGACAGTCACAGAAATAAGTGAGCAGGAAGTTGACGTTAATTAGCAGCTAATTCCTTCAGCATAATTACAATCTTTATGCCTCATTTGCATGATTTTGCATATCTGAAGATAATCAGCTGCCAGAAGGGGAGGGCTGGGGGGGCTGTGGAAGGAACAGTGCCACGGACAGTTTGGGGACAGCCACCAGGAAAAGGTCCCGTCCCTGCTCCTTGCTCCTAAATCCCCCTGTGCCTGTGTGATTCTAAACCCTCTGTATCCATCTTATCCTAAACCCCTGTGCCTGTGTGATCCTAAATCCCCTGTACCTGTATGATCCCAAACCCTCTGTATCTGATCCTAAACCCACTGTACCTGTGTGATCCCAAACCCTCTGTACCTGGTCCCAAACCCCCTGTCACCTGTAGGATCTCCAGGCAGTTCCCAGCACTCACTCAAGGATTGGCTGGGTTCCCGAAAAAAACACAAATTCCATTTCAAAACCCAACTCCTTGAGGAAAACAAAACTTTGGAGATGCCAACGCCTGAGTGCTGCCAACCCCAATCCTGGATCTGCTCCTAAAGGTGTTTTAATTCATGAAATTAAAGATGGGCAAAGTTTTGAGCTCAGTCTTGCTGAAGTCTTTCAGCTTGCACCAAGAAACCCCAGGGATTTCTCTGGAGGCAGGAGATCCTCGGCTCTGCTCCTTCCATCCTGGAGGGAAGTTTGAAGGGTGGAAGGAAGGGTGAAGTTTGTCCAGGATGTTTTATGGATAGTGAGTGTCAGGCTGCCTTACACTAGATAAAATGTTTATTCCTGCAGAAATCAGTAAAATTGGGATAAATTTCTGGCATTCCCAGCCCTTCCCAGTGAGTTTGCAAGGTTTGGGTTCTCCTGAGTCTACTCCACATTTCCCAGGAGCCAAGGAAGGATGGGGCTGGAATGTGTTGCTATTCCAGCCTCCACCAGTGCCATTTTTACCATTTTTATTTGACTTCTTCTATTTCCCCCCCTCCTTTCACACCTCTTTTCCCAGCCAGCTGCTGGGAGCTGCTCTTTCCCTGGATCCAGGCCTCCCACTCGGGGTTTATGGGGTTTGGGGTGATCTGTGGGGTGCTCTGTGGGTGACCCTGCAAAGCTCAGAGCTCAGAGTTTCCTCAGAGCCCCTTTTCCATCTAATCCCATATTTCCTTTCCAGCCCTGGTGTTGTCACTCAGCCACACCACTGAGCCCTACCAGAACCCCAGATTTTGGGGTGGGACCGAGTTTTTGTCATGGTTTTACATGGGAGATGTTTAAGGAAATAATGTAAAGTTTCCTCAGAGCCCCTTTTCAATCTAATCCCATATTTCCTTTAAATATGAAACCCCAAAGATTCCATAAATAACAGNCTCAGAGCCCCTTTTCCATCTAATCCCATATTTCCTTTCCAGCCCTGGTGTTGTCACTCAGCCACACCACTGAGCCCTACCAGAACCCCAGATTTTGGGGTGGGACCGAGTTTTTGTCATGGTTTTACATGGGAGATGTTTAAGGAAATAATGTAAAGTTTCCTCAGAGCCCTTTTTCCATCTAATCCCATAATTCCTTTAAATATGAAACCCCAAGGATTCCATAAATAACAGTTTTACAGAGGCTTTTTCCCTGCTTGGGGCTGGATTTCAAACCCCTGCTGGCAGGAGGGGCTCCGTGGCCAGGTCTGAGCCCGGGAGGGTTTTTGGGGCTGGGGAGGGCACAGCTCCTCTGGTTTAGGTGTCAGTCCCTGGTTTGTCCCTGGTTTGTCCTGGTTGTGCTTGATCCCGCTCAGACCCCACAGAGCAGCTCAGGAGGGTGTAACAAAGCTGAGCTTTGTCAAAACCAGCAGAGCAGGGTCAGTTCCCACCCCTCCACGTGTGACATTTGTCCATCCCTGCTCCTCACCTCCAGCACCTCAATTCCCTCCTCAGGGAAAGGGTTGGAATCCCTGGACAGGATTCCAGCCCATTCCCAGCTCCTCATCCCTGATTCCCAAAAGGAGAGGAGAACCCAGGGCTCAGCAGGGTGGATCCTCTCCCTGCAGGGACTTAAAATCCACCTGGAGGTGGCACTTGGGGACAGTCAGTGGTGGCCTTGGCAGTGCTGGGAATGGTTGGATCCACGATCTCAGAGGTTTTTTCCAACATTAAATTCTCTGATTTGCTCAAGGACTAAACCCCACCAGGACCTGCCAGGACCTGGGTTCCTGCCACCCTTAGGGACCTCTGGGAAGGACACAGGATTTTCCAGTCCTTGTCCAAGGTCTTCTGGGGTCCTGCAGGCTGCTGTAGGATGAGCAGCACTCACACTGACCCTGGTGCTTTCCCATCCCAGTTCCAGGCACATCCCGTGGATTTGGAGCTCCAGAGGCCGTGGGGGCAGGGCAGGGAGGGTGGAGATCCAGGGAAATCTGCAGAGCCTTTCCAGGTGGGATTCCCCAGGATCTGCCACGGCTTCTGCCCGCTGTGGGGGCAGCACAATCCAGGCCCTGCTGGTGCTCCCACCCTGGGGCAGGGGATGTGGGCCCAGGAAACGCCTCCAAGGGCACCCCAGAGGTGCAGATCAGACTTGAATCCCAAAATCCCAATTCCAGGTTTCTTCCCCAGCTCACAGACTCTCCTGGAATTCCTGAGCACAGCCCTCACCCTGTCCCTAAGTTTCCTCAGCGCCCCTTTTCCATCCAATCCCATATTTCCTTTAAATACGAAATCCCAAGGATTCCATACATTTTACAGAGAGCCCTGATCCCAAACCAGCCTGGAGTCTCACTTTTTCCCCAGCACCTCCCATCTCCAGCCCTGAAACCAGCAGCAGGAACATGTCATGAGCAGCCAGCTAAAGCTGCATTTCCCTGAATTTCCCTGCATTCACCAAGGTGTGATTGTGGAGCTGAACCGAGTCCAGCAGCCTGGCCAGGACCCAAATCCAACAGGACTCAGGGACAAGGTTCCTTTTTTTTCTTTTATCCCATCCCCCTTCCCTGTTTTGGACCTGTTAAAATCAGGGTTTTCCTCTTGCCCCTGGATCATTCCTGAATCAAATCAAAAATAAAACCAGGGAATGTCGCTGCTCGGGGCCAGGATGGGGCCCTCTCCCTCATTTCCAGGGGGCTGCTCCGTTATTAGGGCCGTGTTCTGTCCATCCCTGCACAATTAAAGACCCCTTAGACCTCAGTTTTTCCCCCTGACACGGTTTTTAGGTGGAATAATCAAGTTATCCCTTGGTCTTCCTGGGATGAGCTAAAACCAGGGAGCACAGGAGGCAGCTCTGCTTGGACGGGCTCCCACTGCCCCCTCGAGTGTTTAACCACCTTTGCAAAATGCCAGCACCAAATTCAAGGACTTTCTTGCCAGCCCTGACCGGGGCAAGGCCAATTCCTAACTCCCCACCCCATAATTTCCCTTTTAATATTGAATATTTAATATCCAGCCCCATTTTCCGAGGGGCTCCTGCTCACCTCTCCCATCCCAGACTCACTCCCCTTTTGTGCTCCCACAAATAATTTTACATTTCTCAGGCCTGGCCCTCATTTGTTTTCTCCTCAACAAGTGACCTTGAGTTTATTTTGATTCCAATTCCACCTCGTTTGAATTAATCTGAATTATTTAGGGCATCAGCTTGCTCTGACTGCAGCATCTTCCCTGTTGCTGATTGCTCTGCCAGTCCTGGTGTTATCAGCAGTGATTTTCCTGCAGATCATTGCTGAAAATGTTGGATAATTTGGCATGGAAGAGGCCTTGGCACAATCCCCAGGTGCCATCCCGCTGAGCGATGTCCCCCCAGCTCTTTGAGAGCTCAGCTCAACCCCAAGCTCATTTCACATGATTTTGGCACAGAATTCACCATAAATCCATCAGAATGTTGTGCAACAGGACACCCAGGGCTTAGCAGGAATCAATTCCTCTCGTTACCAGACCTAATTCCAAGGAAAAAAAAGGAAAAGGAGGGAAGAGCAGAAATTGTTGGGGGGTTTTAATCCTGACCTCGGCATCCTCCTGTGGGTCCAGAGGTGCTCACTGCTGAGGGAGCAGAACTGAGGGGAGAGAGCTGCAAAATCTGGGTTATTGACACCTCTCCCCTGGACCCTGACACCTCTGGAACTGTCTTAGGCTNGACTCTGGCACTGCTTTGTTTGTACTGTTGCATTTGTATTTTTAATTTTCCTAGTAAAGAACTGTTATTGCAATTCCCATATCTTTGCCTGAGAGCCCCTTGATTTCAAAATTACAATAATTCAGAGGGAGGGGGTTTGCATTTTCCATTTCCTGGGAGGCTCCTGCCTTCCTTAAGCAGACACCTCTTTTCAAACCAAGACAGGAACTCAGTCCATGTCCTGCAGCTCTCCCAGGAACCCAAGAGGGTGAAAAATCAGCACGGCTGGGCCAGAGCTCGCCTGAGCCAAAGCCTGGAGTGCTCCTGGGTGAAAATCAGCTTGAAAACTTTCCCCACTCAGAAGAGTTCCTTCAAGGAGCTGGGGATGGCTGAAATAACTGAATTCCAAGAGAAAAAAAAAATGAAAGGGAGACTTGAAGTGGGCTGGAAATGGCGCTGCAGCCCCAGCCAGAGGAGAACAAAGAGCCCTTTCAGGCCGTTTGCAGAGTTGGCCTCTTTGTCTCCCTGTGTTTCCAGTGGGATGCCCTGGAGATTAAAGGCAAGGATGCCCTCCCTGGGAGGCAGGAATGGGATGCAATTGTCCCAGAAAGAAGAGTTGTGGTGGCAGGAGAAGCAGGGATGAGGGAACACCACCCACAGAAATGCTGGGGATGTTTTATGGAGCCTGCCTTGCAAAATACCAGCGTGAGGGGTGACTGCTCAAAACCAGCAGTATTTCTGAGCGAAAAAAGGGAATATCCATGGAGAGAACGCCACTGGCAGGATCCCCCCTCTGCAGGGACTGTGGGATGAGCACATGGAAGGTTTCCTGCCACAAACAATTCCTAAATCCAGCAGGAAGAGGTGCATGATTCCCAAGCCTGGGGGTGACCATGCCCACGCTCCTGGGGAGGTTTCCTGATGGATCCAAAGTGGAAATCAGCAGAAGTTGGAATTATTCCCTTTCCTGATACCTTTCACTGCTGGGGGAGGGTGGGGGGTGTCCCAGCTCCCAGTTCCAGGCTCTTTATCCCTGCTCCAGCTCCTGGGCAAGGATACAGGAGGAGGAGAGCTCTGAGAGCTCCTCACCAAAACTTTTCTTCTTCCAAAACCATTCCTGGATTTATTTCAAGTACAGGGGAATGCAAGGATAGGAGAAGAGGTTTGGATTAAATGGATTAAATGGGATATTGGGAAGGAATTGTTCCCTGGGAGGGTGCGGAGGGGCTGGGATGGAATTCCCAGAGCAGCTGTGGCTGCCCGTGGATCTCTGGAAGTGCCCAAGGCCAGGTTGGAGCAACCTGGGACAATGGGAGGTGTCCCTGCCCATGGGATGGGATTTAAGGTCCATTCCCACCCAAACCATTCCAGGATTTTGTTTATTCCATAGAAATAATACCTTTAAAGCCAAACCTATCTCTTTTGAAAGGCACAAATTTTCATTGTTCTCCGAATTTTTTTCCATCTCAAATTTAAAGGAACCCTGACAGGAGGCAGCAAATGGGGTGCAAGGAATGGGCTCCTCTGGAGCTCAAATAGGATTTATTGGGAAGGATTTTTTTGACAACTGGGCCTCAAGAGCATTGTGGAGCTGCCAGAAGCATCAAAATAGAGGGGAAAAAAAAAGATGGATGAACTGAGGGGGTTAAGCAGGATCTGGAGAGGGAAAAGCAGGAAAAAAAGCAGGGAAGAGCCTGGGATGGAGGGATCTGGGAACGGTTCCAGCAGGACAGGCTGTGTATGGAGCTGGAGTCTGTCCCCTCTGATGCTCCAGGATTGGGGTTTTTACCTAAAGGGGCTCCAGGAGAGCTGGAGAGGGATTTGGGACAGGGGATGGGGGGACAGGACACAGGGAATGGCTTCCTCTGCCAGAGGGCAGGGATGGATGGGATATGGGGAAGCTCCCAGCTTCTCTGGGAACCTGTGCCAGTGTTTCACACCCAAATCATAAAAATTCCTCCTTGCACCCAGTTTAAACCAAACCTCCTTTGGTTTCATACCATCCCCTTCCTGTACCACAACAGCTCCTCCTTGATCCTGGAAGAGCAGGACAGAGCCCTGGGATCCTGGGAATGAGGATGATTTTCTCCCATGTTCTCTGCAGCTCCAGATCCTCATTAGGCTCCATTTTCTTGGCTAATTGAGTTCCAGTTTAATGGACAGGACGCTCCTGGACTCCAAGTGCCGCATCCCAACGCATTAAGGTTTTCTGCTCAGATAAATAACTGCTCCAAGTGCATTCCCATTCTCCTGCAGGAATGGCAGGAGGGCCAGGAGAGCATTCCAACCTCCTTTCATTCAATAAACAAACAGATAATGAGATTTTCTGGAAACCATCCCACAGAATGGAGCAGAGATTCCACTCTGTGCCTAAACTCCAAAAAATACCCGGGAAAAGGAGCTTTTTAGGAACCCTGGGATGGTGGAGCAGGACCCCCACAGGAACCCCTTTGGGTTGATGAAGCAGGAACCCCTGGAATGATGGAACATGAACCCCATGGATGATGGAACAGGAACCCCTAGAATGATGGAGCAGGAACCCCTGGGATGATGGAGCAGGAACCCCATGGATGATGGCGCAGGAACCCCATGGATGATGGAGCAGGAACCCCTGGGATGATGGAGCAGGAACCCCATGGATGATGGAGCAGGAACCCCTGGGATGATGGAGCAGGAACCCCATGGATGATGGAGCAGGAACCCCTGGGATGATGGAGCAGGAACCCCATGGATGATGGAGCAGGAACCCCTGGGATGATGGAGCAGGAACCCCATGGATGATGGAGCAGGAACCCCTGGGATGATGGAGCAGGAACCCCATGGATGATGGAGCAGGAACCCCTGGGATGATGGAGCAGGAACCCCATGGATGATGGAGCAGGAACCCCTGGGATGATGGAGCAGGAACCCCATGGATGATGGAGCAGGAACCCCTGGGATGATGGAGCAGGAACCCCATGGATGATGGAGCAGGAACCCCTGGGATGATGGAGCAGGAACCCCATGGATGATGGAGCAGGAACCCCTGGGATGATGGAGCAGGAACCCCATGGATGATGGAGCAGGAACCCCTGGGATGATGGAGCAGGAACCCCATGGATGATGGAGCAGGAACCCCTGGGATGATGGAGCAGGAACCCCATGGATGATGGAGCAGGAACCCCTGGGATGATGGAGCAGGAACCCCATGGATGATGGAGCAGGAACCCCTGGAATGATGGAGCAGGATCCCCATGGATGATGGAGCAGGATCCCCATGGAAGATGGAGCAGGATCCCCTGGAATGATGGAGCAGGATCCCCATGGATGATGGAGCAGGATCCCCATGGATGACGGAGCAGGAACCCCATGGATGATGGAGCAGGAACCCCTGGAATGATGGAGCAGGATCCCCATGGATGATGGAACAGGATCCCCTGGTATGACGGAGCAGGGACCCCTAGAATGGTGGAGCAGGAACCCCTGGAATGATGGAGCAGGACCCACCTTTAAGGTCCCTTCCAATCCAAACCATTCCAGGATTCTCCAGCTCTGAAATTCCACCCCCAGCAGGTGTGGGATGTTTTAAGGCAGCAGTGGCGCCTCCCTGCCTGAGCCCTCGAGGTTTTCCCCAGCACTTTTTGGGATTGTTTGGATCTCTTAGAAATTTCCAGCCCTGCACCACCCTGGGCCAAGGAGTTCCAGCAGAGAAGCACCGGGAACAGTCTCCTGTTGTTTGTTTGAACTTTGTTCTTGTGCTGGGAATGGCCTGGGAACAACAGCCCCTTGTTCAGCTCCTAGCCCCTTTCAGTGCCCACTCTGCAGAAAAAAGGGTCACAAAGTCCCCTGCCAACGTCCCAACATCCCCTTCCCGGAGCAAAACCCACCCAGGACAAGGAATTATTGCCAAGGAAAGGGAGAGGAGGTGGAATCCCAACGTCCCAGCTCTGCAGCTCTCCCAGAGCCCCCACAGCTGCCGAGGTTTCCGTCTGCCCTGAGCTCCCGACTCCATCTCCAGCCGGGTTTGTCCCCTGAGGGGTGGAAGAGCAGGAAAAGGTCAAGTGCTGGGAGGTGGTGCCCAAGCCCATCCCTGGCTGCTCCTCTCATTCCAGGCAGCTCAAAGGTTCTTAAAGCTTTAACAAAGCTCAGGGTTTCCTCTGCCAAGCTCCTGCCCCAAAAATTCCCCACCCAGCAGTGTAAAAGTGTTAATTAAACATCCATGGCCCCGAGGAAGCAGATCTGGGGGGAGTTTGGAGCTCACTGGGCAAGGGGATTTGTCCAAAGAGGATTTTTCCAGCCCCAACAGTCACTCGGAAAAAAATTCCGTGTCCTGCCAGGAAATGTTCCCAATGAGCAGAGAACTGGAGATCTGTGGGATCACTTGCCCCAAGTGCTGCTCCCCACAGGGATGAACCAGGCTGGAAAACCAAGGAGGATTTTTCCTGTGGCCCAGCACAAATTTGGGCTGAAAATGCGGAGGCAAAATTGTTCCCATGGCTGTCCCTGCATGTGAGCCCAGCCTGCAGGAAAACCAACCTGGCAGCACGTCTGGGGTCACTCTGGGATATTGGGAGCACATCCCCTTCCCCTTCCCAACCTCTCCTTCCCCACATCCCCTTCCCCTTCCCCACATCCTATTCCACACATCCCATTCCATGTGTCCTATTCCACATGTCCCTTTCCTCTTCCCAACCTCCCCTTCCTCTTCCCCACATCCCATTTCCCTTCCTCACATCCTACTCCCCTCATCCCATTCCACACTTCCTCTTCCCCCTCCCCACATCCACACATCCCCTTCCCTACATCCCTTTCCCTACATCCCCTCCCACACTTCCAGGACCTGCCTGTGCCTCTTTCCCATCAGGAAAGAGAGGCCAATGTGGTTTTGGGGCAGGAACCAGAGGATGGCTGGAAACAGACCCTAAAATCCATCATCAGTGGGCACCTGGAAGAGAATTTAGCCTGGCAGGAGAGCTGCTGGATTTATTCATCCCAAAGCTGCCTCCAGACAAGGACTGGTTCATTTTGCTCCCTCTTCCTGAGCAGAGATTCCCGAATTCCTCACTGTGCCCTCTGCCCCCATCCCGTGCTGTGCAGAATCCATGGATCTCAGCATCCAAAGTTCCTCTCAGGGTGACCTGAAGCTCTCCCGGTGTTTTTTGGACTGGAGGAACCCTTGGAGATCCCTGAGATCTCAATGCGGCCCCATTAAACAGAGCAAACTCTCTCTCCTGCTTTTCCTGGCTGCTCCTGCTGAGCCAAAGGTTGGACAAAGGCTGGCAGGGGTTGTTTTGTTCCCTGAGGGAATGGCACAGCGGGAATTTGCCTTTGGGCAGGATTGCTGTGTGTTTATGGGGTGAAAGCAGAGCTGTTCATACAAGGACACCACAGCTGTCCCTGCAAACCCAAGGACAGCTGGTGCTGAGCTGGGATTTTATCTGAGCCTGGCAGGGAGCAATGTCCTGTGCTTAAACTGAGAATTCCAGGTGCCCTCACCAACTCTGTTCCCAAAACAACCTCAAAACCAGCCTTTGGATAAATATTTCCATATATAAGGATTTTTTTCTTACACATCAAGATCTCTCTGGAAGCTGTGGCTGCCCCTGGATCCCTGGCAGTGCCCAAGGCCAGGCTGGACACTGGGGCTGGGAGCACCTGGGACAGTGGGAGGTGTCCCTGCCATGGCAGGGGGGGAATGGGATGGGATTTAAGGTCTCTCCCAACCCAAACTATTCCCTGTGGGCAGAGACCCAGGATCAAAGGTGTCCAAGAGCCCCAGCGAAGTGCAGCTCCAAGGAATGGAATATTTCAGCTCCAAGCCAGCCGGGTTTACAGCTGGAGCTGGTCAAGGAAAGAACTGGAGGTTGCCTAAACCAAATCCTAAAGAGCTGGGCTCTCTAAAGTCAGGCTCAGCAGCCTCCACCACACAAGGGCTGCTCATCCCAACATCTCCAGTGAGCCCTGGTTTCCCCGGAGCTTCATCCCCACCTCCCACCCCAAAACCAGCCACAGAAGAAGCCCTTCCCCCTGAGCTTTCAGTCCTGTGTGGATGCAATATTCCCTAAATCCCACCTGGCTCCTGCCTCACAACCCCACAGCCTCCCCCTGGCTGTTCCCTGGGATTTCAGAGCCAATACCGAGGTGCTGCTCTCAAGGCTCCATTGCTGCTACAAAACCTGTGACACAGGATGTGTGACACAGAACGTGTGACACAGAACGTGTGACACAGAACGTGTGACACAGAACGTGTGACACAGAACGTGTGACACAGAACGTGTGACACAGAACGTGTGACACAGAACGTGTGACACAGAACGTGTGACACAGAACGTGTGACACAGAACGTGTGACACAGAACGTGTGACACAGAACGTGTGACACAGAACGTGTGACACAGAACGTGTGACACAGAACGTGTGACACAGAACGTGTGACACAGAACGTGTGACACAGAACGTGTGACACAGAACGTGTGACACAGAACGTGTGACACAGAACGTGTGACACAGAACGTGTGACACAGAACGTGTGACACAGAACGTGTGACACAGAACGTGTGACACAGAACGTGTGACACAAGTGCGTGACACAGAACCTGTGACACAGGATGTGTGGCAGCCCCGCTCGTGCTGCCCTCTGAAGTGCTGTGAGTAATGAAACTTCAGGCAGACCTGTCCAAGCAAACCAGCAGAGCCCCGCGGCGGCGCCTCTGATTTTGTCTGTGGCTGTTCCTCCCCCTTTGTTTCGGTGCCCGTTAATCCCAGTCTCTTACAGGGCTCTGGGATTCAGAGGAGCAGTAAAAGGAAGATCCCAAACTGCCAAAAAATGGGATTTAAAGGATGGGAATCCCTCTGCCAGTGGCAGGGAGTTGGATGGGCAGCAGGGAAGGGTGAGGGATGGGGACACAGCTCAGGAGGGCAGAGACACCAAGAGGAGACAAATCCAGGATGGACTGGAGTGTTCCAGAGTTAGGATGAAGATATTTGGGAATAAATTCCCCCTGTGAGGATTAGGATGAAGATATTTGGGAATAAATTATCCCCTGGGAGGATTAGGATGAAGATATCTGGGATAAATTCCCTCCCATGAGGATTAGGATGAAGATATTTGGGAATAAATTCCCCCTGTGAGGATTAGGATGAAGATATTTGGGAATAAATTATCCCCTGAGAAGATTAGGATGAAGATTTTNTGGGAATAAATTCCCCCTGTGAGGATTAGGATGAAGATATTTGGGAATAAATTATCCCCTGGGAGGATTAGGATGAAGATATCTGGGATAAATTCCCTCCCATGAGAATTAGGATGAAGATATTTTGGAATAAATTCTTCCCTGTGAGGATTAGGATGAAGATATTTGGGAATAAATTATCCCCTGAGAAGATTAGGATGAAGATTTTTGGGATAAATTCNTTAGGATGAAGATATTTGGGAATAAATTATCCCCTGGGAAGATTAGGATGAAGATTTTTGGGGTAAATTCTCCCCTGAGAGGATTAGGATGAAGATATTTGGGATTCATCATTTTGGGGTAGCCTGGAGCCCTTCAGAGGCTGAAATTCCAGAAATTCCAGCAGCTCCGTGCCGAGGCTCCTGGCAGATTTTGGGGTGAAACAGGTGGTTCCAAACATATAAAAGATTTTGCTGCCAACAGGTGAATTTTCCCAGGCTTGGGAATGCAGGGAGCGATGCTCCGGCTCCACGTGGGAGATGAAGCGAGCTGGGAATGCCAGGCAGGTTGTTAGGCATTAATTAGCATTAATTACCCCTCCAGCAGCAATCAGCCCAAGGGCCACCCCTGCTTTTCTCTGCCTCTAATTCCATAATTGGAGGGGAGGGAAGAAGGAAGGGAAAAATGGGAGCTGAAGTAGAAATGGCTCTGCTGATCTGCTGAGCGCTAATTGCTGGTTTGTTCGGGATAAATTCCCTCCTGGNGCACAGGCCCCGGATCAGAGTGGAAAGGGCCGGAGAAGGAGCCAGGAGAGAGGGGGAAAAGCAGGAAAAGCTCTTTGTGGGGAGGTTTGGATTCCCAGCCCCTCTGAGGCTCTGTCTCTGCCCAGTCCCTCCCCTCTCCTCCAGCTGTTCCTGAGGGGGACAAAGCCAGGAAAATGGGGAGCCAGGGAAGGGCAGCAGCCAGGATTTTCTCTACAACTTGTTCCAGTTGGGACACACATCCAGAATTCCCTGAATCCCCAGAATCCATTAGAGTACTTACCATCTGTCCTTTCTCCCTTGGAACGCCCCTGCTGCCATCCCAGCAGCCTAAAAGAGAATTGGGAATTAGGATTTTCCCTGAGCCATCCCAGCGGGGCTGGGAATGTTGATGGAGCAGTTAAAGGAGGAAGGGAAAGGAGGATTTTGAGGTGAGGGGTGGGGCTGGGGTTTCCTTCCAGACAAGACAGAGCAGGACCCTTTGGAGCATTTCTCCATCCCCACCCCTTCTCCCTGCCATGTTCCCTGCCAGCATCACCAAGGATGCTCCAGATGTGCCTGGGGACAAGTGAGAGCAGAATGAGGCTGGAGAGGGCAAATATTCCCTGGATTTACCCCAAACAATGCCCCTGGGCTGGGGCATTCCCAGAGCAGGGATCTGTCCCAAACACCCCTTGGAAAGCAGCATGGGAGGAGCTGGAGTTGGGGTCCAACATCACCTTATCCTGGGAATCCCAAATTTTCCTTCCCTCCCTGCTGAGGGAATCCCCTCCCTGCAGCTTCCAGAGCCCAAACCTGGCCGGGTGCTCCACCCAAAACCCATCCAGGATGATCTGAGAGCAATTCCCATCAGCAGGATAACTGGAAAAGGGATCTTTTCCCTTTCACTGTGATCCCATGGGACCTCATGGATCCTCTCAGATCCTCCTGGGGTTTGTGACACTCCTCTCACCTCAGATGGGGAAACTGAGGCACAAAGAATCAGGGCCATTAAGGGTGGAAAATCCCTCAAAAATTGCCACATTAACACTTTTTTTGGAATCCTTAATACAGGGGATCAGCCACAGCCTCTCCAGCCTGTCCTTCCTGGAGAGCAATTCCAAGGGGGAAAATGGACAATCCATTTAGTATTAAAATAAAATGTAAAAATTATTAAAATAAAATTTAAAAATCATTAAAATAAGCTGAATACCCCCTCCTCAAATTTACAACCATGGCAGAGCTGCCTCAGATGTTTTTTGAGCACGGGTGGCCTTTTCCATGGAGACACAGATGTTTATTCAGCCCAAACGTGATGTGCCTGAGCCCAGGGGTCCTGGCAGGCCTTTTCCACTTTTCCCGGATTTATGGAGAGCCTGGGAAGAGCTTGGGGCTCTCAGCCCAGCCTCCCATCCCTTCCAGAGGGAATTCCTGGTGCTGGATCTGCAGCAGCGCCAGGAGCCCTGCCCAAGGTCTGGAGCAGCAGAGCTTGCTCAGCTGAAAGGTCAGGGGATGGAAATGGAACCATGGAAAAAAAGAGAATTCCCAGGAGTGAGCTGTGCTTTACTCTGGGAAAACTCTTCCAACCCATCCAGGGCAGGGGCTGCGGGGGTGTTCACAGCCTGGTCCTTCCGTGACCTCCTGATTGTCACCTGCCCTTGGACATGGTGGCTTGGGAAGGGCTGGGGTGGGGGAAATGAATTTGTAGAAAATTCTTTTGAGAATTTTGAAAAGAAAATTAATTGTAGAAAATGAATTTTCTACAAATTCATTTCCCACACTGGGGGATTCTCCATCCATCCATCCATCCATCCATCCATCCATCCATCCATCCATCCATCCATCCATCCATCTCCCCATTCCCACCCTGCCTGGAACTGCAGAGCCGTGGGGGCTGGGAGGGAGAAAAGGAAGGACTCCAGGAAGGAAGGACTCCAGGAAGGAAGGAAGGAC
>VXBC01005562.1:0-10630 GCA_013399945.1 Ploceus nigricollis | reverse complement strand
CCTCCCCGACTCCCCTTTTACAGCAGGGCAGGACACTGGAAAAGAAGTTAAGATCAAAAGTTTTAAAAAGTACTGAGGTTCCCAGCCTATTAAACATTATCGAGGTTTAACAAGGTACTAGTAGAAGAATGTACTTTGTGGTTTTACTTTTGCTTCCATGTACTTTTTTTTTTTTTTCTGTAAGAAGTCTAGCCCCGCAACACGTCTTAAAATACATGCATTCTCCAGATTTCGCTTTTGGGTGTGTTCACACTGCTCTCAAGTTTTAAGACTACTGTCAAACTTTGTGAATTTCCACAACTGTTTTCTGCAAGTTTCTAGATATTTACAAGTATTTTGTCAAATGTGTGCCAGATAACTAAGAAACCTGATGACACAAAGCCTGTATGAAGGTTTTCAGTAGATCTTTAAATAGGAAGTTTTAAATACTCACTACCCAAGTTTATGAGCAATTTTTCTGAATGTTTGACCATTCACTTAAATACCTACATAACTCAAATTTTTTTGACAAGTTCTTGACAGGAAACTTCCAGTGATAGAATAATAGCAACATTTATCTAAAGGGATGTTGCATATGTTACAGTAGTGCCAGAATAATGATTACAGGTGTATCTTTTACTTTTGCCAGAGATCTCATGTTTTGATGTTTTTGTACTTCTGATATGCAGGGTGTTGTTCTATGAAAGAACCACTAACATCCATGAAGCTGTAGAGAGGACAGTAAGCTCTTTTTTAGTCTCTGTGACAAATTTTCCTATGCATCATCTATGATGTAGGATGAGGCAGTTTGTGCAAAAATTTATTATTGTAAGGGTCTTGAGAGCTCTTCTTCTGGAGCTAGCTCAGTACCAGCATGTCCATGGAGAGTCTGGTTCTGCTGATTGCTGAAGGGAGAGGCTCAGAGTGTTAGGCTATGGTCAGGACTAAACCCCTGCCCACGGAGACCAGACGTGCTCCTGGCTGAGGCTGTGGGACCAACCCTGGCTGGTGAGGCACGGCTCTGACTTTCTCAGGAGCATCCCCCATAGCTCCCAGGGAGCCTGTAGCTCCTGCTGTGTGCTGACAGCTGTTTGCCATCTTTTCCCAATAGTCCTCCTTTAAATGGTGCTCTCAAGAAATCGATGTGGAGCAATGTTTCATTCCACAGCTTCTGCTTACATTAATATTCATTTTTTGACAGAGCTCTGACCTTGTGAAATGCCCTTCTGAAGGTTAATATGAATCTCCAAAGCCTCTTTGGGTTTAAGTACAAAACCTGGGATTATCCCAGTCTAAATCAAGGCTGTGGATTAATGAACATAATTTAAAGTTATTAATTTAATTGCAACATTCTGGCATCTGTTCTGTTTTCATTTAACTTTACTATTTTTTAAAAAAATTGTTTCCAGAAAGTATATTTAAACTAAAAATAATTATCCTCTTTGGATTATGACTTCATCTTTGTAAACTGCCCATGCAAAAGGAGAATAAAGAAAGAAGCATGATACATTTAGTTCTTTTTTCTTTTTTTGTTTTGTTTGTGTTTGAACAGCTTGCATCATCTTTCCAGCATTCTTTTCATTCATTTAATGCACTGATATTTTTAATACAACAAAATTACTATTTTCGTATTTTTGATTATCTCGGGAAGAGTTTCATTGTAAATAAAATTTCAGTTCTAATTTAGTATATTCAGTGAATTAGATACTTTCTTTGCCTTTTCAATTCCCATTCTGAAATGTGTTAGGGAATGGGGTGTGAAAGTGGAGCCTATTGGATCCCCACTGATGCTGCAAGAGATATGCAAAAAATGAACCAAAAAACAAAGAGGAAACAGTAGATAAAAAAATGAACACTTTTAAATAATTATCTGGAAAACAACATTATTAAGAAAAGTGGGAGGGAAAAAATATATATCCATGATAGTTTTTAATTTATGTGTGATTTAGTCAGGAAACTCTGAAATAATAATAACAAATAACAATGCAACTAAGAATACATGTTTCTGTAAAGTATTCCCACAGGAATGGCTTCCAGATTAAGAGAAACTAAATAAATTTGAACTCTCCACATTGTGAAAAGGATAAATAAAACCAGATATACCAAGAGAGCATGAAACTATGCAAAGGAAGTGAATAAAAAAAATTTGTCCAGAACTAGTTAAAAACTTTTCAGTGCAGTGAAGTTATCAAAAATTATGTTGGAAATAAATTTTAAAATAAGGAAATATTCTGAACTGGGAACTGCTTGTCATAGATAATTATAAAATCATCAATGACAGTATCTCATTTAGCAGCTGTGAAACCTTAAGCTCAGAAAATCCATAGGTCATTGGCTACAGTACTCTCAGATGTTATCTCTGAAAAATATATGTCATATATTTCATGTGCTTAGTTCTGTGGTTGGTTGCTAAAATTTTTTTGTAAACTCCACTCCATTTTTCTCATGTGGGAACTAAAGTATTTGGACAAGCTGTATTATCACAAAGCCTACCATACAGACACTTACAGTATACATACAGTATTTCTGAGTAAAATTTCTTAGATTATGTAAGTGGGATGTCAGGCCATATATATATTCTTTTGCATGTTCTCCCAGTTTTATACAGGTTCATCAAAAATCCATTCCATTTTATGCATCTGTTCCTCTTATCCTTCTTTAAAGAAATTTAGGATAAATTTAATGGAAAGCAAGTACTAACATACTTCCCTTAATAAAATAAATTAATAAATAAGTGATAATGAAAGGTTATAATTGAGTTTCAGGAATACATCAGTCTGGTGTCAAGAATTTCATGCTTGCTATTAGCTAACTGGATGCATGGAGAAAAACAGTTTTCAGCTCATTACCTTACAGGTGTCTTCAATTTTACAAGCCCTATGAGAAAAAAAAAGTTAAGACCAGTCAGAGACATTTCAAGCATTCACTCCTGAACTCACTGAAGCACATCTGACCTAGTCTGTGACCACACACTTCAGGCACAATAGAACGATGATAAGTGAATTACTTCAGTTTAAGTGTTTTAAACCTTTACTCTATTCGTGGTCAATATCTATGGTCTGTGGTCCTTATGGTAAACTTCTCTATATCTTTCTTTATATAGTTGAACAACCTCAGAGATATGAAAAAAAACTAACATTTTTTTATTCTTTTCACCTCCCTCCCCACTAGAAACTACTAGCACTGAAACTGGCTTACGAGATACCATTAAATTAATGGTTAATAGTATGGAAAACTCCAAAAACTGCATTAGTTCCATATGTAGTTGGGATTTGTGTATTTTTTAATATGAGTTTATTATTAGCTTTGTTTTAGGAGCTCACAGGTGAATGAGATTTCAATGTAAGAAAGGGTGATTAAGTATATTTTGTAATCTAAGCTTCATTGTACTAACAGCTATTCATTACACATTATATGGATACCACAGTATCCATAGAAACTTCCATTACCTAGTGTATTTGTCATTACTCAGTTTCCAGAACACATTGATTATGAGCCAAACAGCACCATAATAATTCAGGATCTGACAGTACTCCCATTATGAAACTCTATAATGAGGGGACTATTAATACTTCCATAAAATTTCAATCTTGCTGAAATTTACCGCAGTGTTTCAACCTGTGTATGAGCATGTATTCACTGAATTTGTTAAAATTTCAATCATTAAAATAAATAATTCTGAAATTAACAAGAAAATTCTACCCAATTTTCTAAGGATTAATAATGAAATATTTCATTTAGAAAACACTGATTTTGTGAGAAATTATGAAGGTTGGAAAAGAGCAGTTTATATCAACCATATGTTTAATGAGTGGTAATTTAACTAGGTTTGGTACAGAATCTGAGTCTGCTTTTCTATTAATCCAGTGGGGAAATACTTTTCTTTACACAGGTAATTTTTTTTTCACCAAGGAATTGGTGTAACTTCAACATTTCCTAATTTTTATTAATTCTTATTTTGGAGTGAAAATGTTTTATCTATTTAGTTTTTACTTTTTATTGGCTGTATAGTCAACAATACTTTTTGAGAATTTATGTTCTTAATGGAAAAAATTAAAGGAGATCTACCACTTTGTTAGTCAGATGATTTAAGTAAAAAATATAGCCAATAATCAACAACAACAGCAACAAAAACAAAACAAAAACTCACACACACACAAAAAAACCCCCCAAACTACCCAGCATTTAAAATGGCAAATCATCCTAGTTCCCTTTTAATTTTTTTGTAAAGAGTTTGAAGGACACTAAGAATCAGCAATTTTAGGTTTTTTAAAGGACAGCAAGAATTAATGGAATAGTTTAAGTGTTCAGCATGATTTGGGATTATGAGACCAAAAGGTGATAAAAGGACCTTTCTATTGCAAAAGGACAAAGCTGAACCAGGAAGATGGTACATTTATATCAGCATTAAGAATGCATCCCATTAGTTCTAAAGTTTGTGAAATCACTTTCCTTTGAATCTCTCAGGGATAATTCACCTAAATTAGCATTAGCTTTAGGAGAGAGCTGTGATCTGAATGCTCCTCTCTTAGTTTACTCAAAGAGAAAAACCTAGGTTTAATTTATTTAGTGATCTTTGTAGATTTCAAACTTGAATGATTTTCTTTCTTTACAGTCCTTGGTAGACTCAAGGCAGGAACGACCACTTTTAAATGGTGATTGCCTTATTCACAGAAATAGACATAGAGCCTCAGGGCTCTTTTATGCTTTTCTGACAGACACTTCAGCAAACATAGTGCTTTATTCATGTAAAATATTCCTTGAATTCTTGAAACAAGTAGTTCTCTATTTTCTAAATCATTTGATGTGATGAGTGCTCAGGGTAGCCTAATGAGGTGGACCTATTAAAAATGCAATGATAGCTGTCACGTTCATTTAAAATTACTCTGAAAGAGAAGATAATGATGACAATTCCAGTTCTGAATACCTGTATTCAATTAATTTTATGCTGTTTAAAGTAAAATGCAGAGTAGTCTATGGATTAGAATACTGTTGTCCTCATGCTGCTGACCAAAGATCCAGTTACTAAGCCTGAAGATGATCTTTGTTCTCCGGCTTACTTATCTCAACAAATTGACCTAGAATTCTTTTTAAGTCAAAAATTTGCAAATGGTAAGTAGTGGATATAATCCTTTCAGAAATAAAGCAATACATGTCTAGTCTTCCTGAGAGACCCTTTAACTTCTGATGATAATGAGTAAATGGTAGCAACTTTCTCATACACACAGGTTAAAACAAGGGTAGAAGAAAGATCTAAACCACAGTTTTACTTAGCCTTCCTAGTGCAGACTTAGACAACTAAATATTTACATAACTGCTTTTTACATGAAGACAGCCTCTGTGTCGTGTGTTAATGTGTGTTGGGTTTTATCTTGTTTGTTTCTCAAGTCCAAACTTTGGCACTAGGCTTTGATCAGGCCTTGTTAAAGGCTTTACTCAGATCTGTGTACTGTTCTAAAAGATAAACATTTCAGGGCTCAGGATTATGACACATAAATACCCTTTTTGACTGGATTCAAACAATTAGAAAAAAAATTCCAACTAATTGAACTTTAATAAGGAGTCTGAGTCCCATAAAGAGGTGTTCTAAATTTGCAGACTAATGCCAAGAGCATATTGTGAGCTTATTTGGTTCCTGCATGTAGTATTTGTTAAGAAAATATTTATATAGATATGTGTAAGATGTGTGTGTGTGTGTGTGTGTGTGTATATATATATGTATATGTATATATGCATGTAATAAGCTGCTAAAACAGGAGAAAGAACAAAATAGACTGTTAAAAATATTTATTGTAAATGTCTGCAACAAGGTGCAACACCTGTGGTGAAACTCATCACATACTTGTCATGTATGAAGTACAGTAACATTGGAACAATTAAAGCTTCATTTTTTACTTATTTATCATTTTGAAGTGGATCTATGTTCTCTTACTTTGATAAATAAAATGGAAGCAATATAATGACAAAGAAAATGCATAGATTATAGTATTACTAGAAACAATCTCAATTTACTGCTAAACAGGAAAATTTATGCTTTATTCACTTACAGAATGCAGAATGATTCTCAAGTCAAGAATCCTTCATTTTTTTCAATCACAAATTCTCTAAATAAAATTTTATTGAAGAGATCAAATCAAATAGCAAGTGACAAAGAGACTACTCACAGGAGCCTTTGTTCAGCAATGAATTAAAGCTCGTAATTATCAAACGGTAGGCAATTAACTTATTTTTCTATTATCTGAGTTATTGTTTGACAAAACTAGTTTTCTTTGAAAACTTTTATTTTTCTTTTTTGAAATCAAATCTTTTTTTAAGATGATGAGATTTTTTGCAGATAAGATTCGCGTCACTTCTTGATTACCAAAGCTCTGTGATTTCTAGTTCACAGCCTTTCTTTCTTACATCTGAACTCTGTCTGTGAAAGGGTATTTTTGCCTTTCCCTACACCCCACCACTATGATTGGCTTTATCTGCAGTATCTGTAAATACACTTACTTGCTTGTGTATAAGAATGTCCTTGTTTAAGCAATATATGATATATATGATACACTCAATTGCAACTTTCCAACAGTCCTCAGAAAAATATGCTTTTTTTGAAAATATCATAATGCTATGTATTAATTACTTAAGGTTTTTCAATATTTCTATATTGGAGAAAGGATTTAGTGAACGAAAAACACAATTATGTCATCTGAATTTCAAAAATATATCACAATTCTTGGCTTTTATCCAAATTTTCATTAAAAGATGTAGAGTGAACTTGATCAGATGTAATTATTTTCCTTTTCATAAAAGAGTGTTCTCTAAACTACATCAAGGTTCCTCTGAGTCTGCCTGACTTTCTGCAGCAGATAACAGGAAATGTACAAAGATGATACAGAGATGGTAAATGTGGTCCAAAAAAAAAAAATTGATACTTCAGTACCCTGACAAAATGTATTCTGCAGACTGCTGTATGTGAAACTTCACAGTTTTCTTTCACAGATGTTGGTGTGAATATTTTCTTCAGGTCTGATCCTTGTCAGGAAGCTGGCACTTCCTGTCCCACTATTTCTTCAAGGGTCACTTTGAGTTTCTGGTTCAGAGAAAAGTAAAAAATGCAAAATGAAAATCAGTCAAAATCATTGAGTTTCTTTTGGTTGCATGGCAAAACTGTGAAGCTTACCTGATGTTTTTCTGCAACCAGAGATCATCTCACTTTATTTCAGGACTGGAAGTAACTGCTAAGTAACAATGAGATTCAGTAAATCCCTAAGTATATAAACCCAAATTGCATATCGTACTGCAAACTGATCTAAGACTATGTTTCCAAAAGTTTGTATTTCTGTATGTTTGCAGTGGCACTTTAAAGGCCATGTCCTTCAAAAAATAACCCTGTAAGAATAACACAGATTCAGAAAATATGTAATAAACATTCAGCAAAGAAATTTTTGTAATGAAATGTTTGCAAAGAAAAAGTTAACATCTAATGAATACGGTGTCAGTTGTATACACAATGCCAGGAGAAAGAGGAGATGCTAGAATGCCACTGATCTTAGAGCAGTAACAGTTATATTCTGTTCTTTCCAATAACATGGAAAAAACTGTTTCAGGTTCCTAAGTAATTTTCTTCAGAACTCTACAGCCCAGTATGATTTAGATAGACACTGGGATACAGGAAACACAGGAAAGTGACCATCTTACTCTATACCTCATTAATGAACACTTCCCTTGGTCTGATAAATGTTAAGTTTTAATATATATATTACAATCCATGGTTTACTAATATAAAAAAATACATATCCATAAAAAATAATACAATATATATGGTTGTACTAATAACCTGAAACATTTCAGAGCCATTAGGTGTCATTTTAGGTAGTTGTTAGGATAATTTGAGATTTTCAGATAGGAAATTAATATTTTTTTCCGAGCATTCCTTCCTGTCATGATTATGTTATGCTAATCTTTTCTGCAGTTTTAGCTAGCCTCAGTTGATAAGTATTTAACTTAAAGAAGTTATTATTCTTATATGATGGATAATTTTGTATCCAAGTTAGAAAATTATGGTCTGGATGAGCAGACAGCTGAACAGATAAAACATAGCTTGGAGGACCTGTCTTGGAGGATAATAGTTAATAAGTCTTTTTCTACCTAGTGGTCACCAAAAACTGTAGGGGTCTGTCTTAATCAACGAGGTGGAAAAGGTAACAATGTGTGCTCATCATTTCCAGATGACACCAAATTGGCAGGCAAGGGGTAAAGAGAAGAAGGGGAACCCTTTAATACTCTCTTTGGCAAGGCTGCCGTGTAGGGGAACCTAGAGAGGCTGAAAGAATGGGCTGCCAGTAGGGTAGCTTATGAAATTCACACAGACTGATACTAAATCCTGCTGCTGGGTAAGCAGAATTTGCCTTGCAAAGTCACAAGCTGGTGCCTGACTGGCTGGGCAGCAGCTCTGTTGGAAGGACCTGGTGTGTTCTGGCATCAAAGCCAGAAGGATCCTAGGCTGTCAGTAGGAGCTCAGCCAGGAGGTTAAGAGAAGTGATTACCCACTTTCCTCATGGGACCTTAGGCTGCATCTGTGCCCAGTTTTTGGGCACCCCAGTCAATAATGATACTGATAGACTGGGTGAATGCAGTAGAAGATTTTCAGGAGAGGCTGAGAGAGATGGAATTGTTTAGCTGGAAAAGAGAAAGCTTTGAGGGGTCCCTACAGAAACCTGACAGCACCTATGGAAGGGCCAACCCAAAGACAGAACCAGGCTCCTTCTCAATGGTGGCAAGAGGGTTTGAGAAATTTGCATAAATTGAAACAGGGAAATGGGCCAGGTGGATAGAAGGAAAAACATTGTCCTCAAGAGAACAAGCAAGCAGATAACCATATGTAGCTTTCCTGGGGTCCGGCTGGTAGGTGAATGTCCCAACACCAGCTAGCACCACTCACCCAGGCCCAGAGGACAGCCACAAGAGTGGGCTTCGCAGGAGGCAGGGAATGCTTTCCCGCTGAAGCTGATTGCTGTGACGTGGGTAGACAGCAAGAGACAACCCAGTCGCTACTCGACCCAAACAAGGAAGCAAGAGAGGGACTCTTGTGTGCCATTCTGAAGAAGCTTTATTCCAGGAACAGAGAACTTCCACAGAGGAGAGCAGGGACAAAAGTCTTCAGGGGCGGGCTGCGTAGCAGCTTATATAGGGAAGGGGGCGGAGAGAGGTGGCTCTCTCTCTCTGGCCAGTAGGGACACAACAGAAGGCGATTACGTCAGGGGTTCTAACCAGCAGGGACACGATTAGGGAGGGGGAAACTTTTGAAAGCGAATCAGCATACAAAGTAAGGATGATGGACATAGAACATTCTAGAGAAAACTAGGAGNGGGAAAACGAGGAGAAAAACAACCTGGGAGATACCATTCTGAGGGGGGAATATAGGGGGAACAGGGAACATACCAAGGAGAGGCTACTTCTAACAAACAACATCTAAATAATACAATTAATATAAGAACACACCGCCACAACCATACTGCTCAAAGAGGTTCTTCAGTCTCCATCCTTGGGGGATGTTTGAGAGCCAGCTGGATCAAGTACTGAGCAATCTTGTGTTATCTCAGACTTCATCCTATTTTATTGTAGAGGTTGGAAAAAAAAGACGTCGTATTCTCTTCCAAACTCAGCTCCCTTTCAACTGAATTATTCTATTATTCCATTATTGCCAAGGATCTTCTAGTGAAATATTATTCATGCTGAACTTAACTGGATGTCTTCCTTTGATTTCAGGGAGCTAAATGCTGGGATGGTTTTATTTTATTCTAATATGAAGCATTTGTGTAAAACCAAAACACAACTCTTCCCCCTCCCCTTCTCATTCATTTCTATAGAAATACTTGATCTGACAAAAGTAGACCCTGTGGAACAATGTAACAAAAATGAAAAATATTGCACATAGAAAAGGCAAATTTTATTAGGATTAGTCCCAAAACTCAACAAAGGTTGCAAAGGTCTCTACAATATCTTGCTTTTTTGTAGCAGTAAAGTGCCTTCACTGTATGACAACACACAAGGAATACTTTCAAGGTTATGAAGTAAAATTACTTCTGTGGGGTTAGGAACAAACTGATAATAAATGTTATGTGCCTACAGATTACAGTCAATTATTTTCTTGGCTTTATTTTTTAATTTGATTTTTTCCTCAATGAAAACAGATTCCTCACAATGGTGTGTCTAAATATATGTGTTCTATAGCTTGTTTGATAAAACCTGAAGATTTGTTATGATTTAGTAATCAGACCTCCTGCAAATAATAGGCATGTTTACAGTAACAGATGATAATATGTAATACAAAACTGAAGTAGAAAATGGATGGTATTCCTTTTTCGAATACAGATTTGCCAGATGTACACCCATTTATTCACATGCTTAGTACCTGACATTTCTGTGATGATAAATTTTATGTAGTTAGCAGCCTCCTTTTTAAAGTTTTGCTGTAATGGGCAGCATCTTCAAAATACATTGCTCAGCAAGCAGGTAATCTAGGATTTAATGTTGTTAGGATAGGCAGGGCTAAAGTATCAACCAGGCATCTTCTACGAGTGACCACTAGACATTAAACAGCCCATAAGCAACTAGTGAAGAACACATTAGACTACATATAGGGTTGTTGCGGTGCATGTTTTGT
>VXBC01005535.1:7073-19676 GCA_013399945.1 Ploceus nigricollis | reverse complement strand
TCGCAGGAGAGGAGGCCCCAGGATGGATGTGCGGGGGTCTGGGGTGCTCTGGAGGAGCGGAGGGTCCCGCGTCTGTGAGGGGTCTGGGGGCTCTGGTGAGGCAGAAGCTGCAACCCGGTGCTGCAGTCTGGGGGCTCAGGGAGGGGTCCCTGGGAGCTCAGTGCTGGTCCCGGGGCTGTGGTGGAGCAGAGCCCGGGCCCCCTGTGCTGGTCCGGGGGGTGGGAAGGGCTGGGAGGTGCAGGATGGAGGGAGGCACAGGGGACACTGCGGAGCCCCGGCGGGGCTGGCGGGGGAGCCCGGTCCGGGCAGGTTTGGCCCGCACGGACTCGCCCTGTGCCCCTCCCCAGCCCTGCCGGCAGCACCATGTCCTCCGAGTCCAGCAAGAAGAGGAAGCCCAAGGTGATCCGCACGGACGGGGTCCCAGCCGAGGGCAAGCGGGGCAAGGGCGACACGGACCAGGTACAGACGTGCCCAGGGCCCCGCCCACACCCCTCCCTCCGTGCTGGCCTGGCTTTCCCTGCTGGAAAACAATGCCCAGAGCAGCTGTGCCTGCCCCATCCTGGCAGTGTCCAAGGCCAGGTTGGACGGGCCTTGGAGGAAACTGGGCTAGGGGAAGGTGTCCCTGCCCATGGGACTGGATGGGCTTTAAAGTCCTCCCTTCCCACCCAAACCATTCTGGAATTCTATGAATTGTGAGATCCAGTTCCCCCAGCTTCCAATGCCTCCTAAACTCCCACTGTGATTCCTAAACCTGCTTCCATCTCTTTCAGGAGACACAAACACTCCTCTGGAGAGTGAGCACAAAGCTGGAAGATCCCTCAGGGATTTGCATGGTGCCTTCAAACCCTCCCGTGAGCAGCAGGATAGTGTAGGATCAGCCAGAGTGGGGAGTGGGGTGGAGGAGGAGGAATCACCTTTCTGGTTTGTCCTCTGTGGTCATGTAGATCATGGAATATCCTGAGTTGGAAGGGATCCCCAAGGATCCTCCAGTCCAGCTCCTGGCCCTGCACAGACACCCCAGAGGTGCCAATTCACATTTATAGCAACAAAAGACAGCCTGAACTTGCCAGGTGTTTTAGTGACTGGTGGGTTTGGGATTGTTGGAACTGAGTCCTCTCCCTGTGTAAAGCCATGGGATTCATGGGCAGAGGCAGAAATGGCAGCCTGTCCCCCAGAGCCCTTTCCAGGGGGAGGGATGAGCCACAGGAGGTGTTCTTGCCTTGGCAGGATGTCAGGTACTACAGCGAGGAGAGCGAGGTGGATCTGCGTGACCCCATCAAGGACTACGAGCTCTACAGGGAGACCTGCCAGGAGCTCCAGAGGCTCATGGCAGAGATCCAGGAGCTGAAGAGCCGGGGCATCAAGGAAAATGTGAGGAGAGGCCTCCACATGTGGTGTCTGTCTTTGGTGTTTCCCCATTAATCCCGTAGGAAAGGCAGCAGAAGCTGTGCTGTCTCCTGGGCAGAGTCAGGGAAATGGAGCAGCCTCCCTTTGCCAGGCTGCTGGGGCAGGAATTGAGCTCTGGAAATAGAACACCTTCCTTGTCCAAGGCTGCTGGGGCAGGAATTGAGCTCTGGAAATAGAACACCTTCCTTGTCCAAGGCTGCTGGGGCAGGAATTGAGCTCTGGAAATAGAACACCTTCCTTGTCCAAGGCTGCTGGGGCAGGNGAGCAACCTCCCTCCCTTTGCCAGGCTGCTGGGGCAGGCATTGAGCTCTGGAAATGGAGCAACCTCCCTCCCTTTGCCAGGCTGCTGGGGCAGGCATTGAGCTCTGGAAATGGAGCAACCTCCCTCCCTTTGCCAGGCTGCTGGGGCAGGAATTGAGCCCCTAGAAATGGAACAATTTTCCTTGTCCAAGGCTGCTGGGCCAGGCATTGAGCTCTGGAAATGGAGCAACCTCCCTCCCTTTGCCAGGCTGCTGGGGCAGGAATTGAGCCCCTAGAAATGGAACAATTTTCCTTGTCCAAGGCTGCTGGGGCAGGGATTTAGCTCTGGAAATAGAATAGCCTCCCTTGTCCCAGGCTGCTGGGCCACATCAGGTGCTTCAGGCTGAACCACCTCTGTTCCTACTGCTGAGGAAGATGGCTGGAGTGATTCTTTGAGGAGCCTGGGCCCCCTCCCCATTATTCCCAGCAGAGCCCTGTGATCTGGCAGCAGGAGGCTCCCTCAGAAGCCCCGGTGACATAAATGTGGCTCCACAGCAAAGCGCGGAGCCCCTTTTATGGCAGGAATTCCCTGCAGAGATGGTGCCAGCCATCTCTCCTGCTTCCAACCCCTCTCTCCTGCCCCTCAGGCCGCGGAGATCGACGAGCGGCGCGTCCAGAGCTGTGTCCACTTCATGACCCTGAAGAAGCTGAACCGCCTGGCCCACATCCGGCTGAAGAAAGGCAGGGACCAGACCCACGAGGTACCCAGGAGGGGCTGGGAGGGAGGAATGCAGCTTGGGATTTAGGGAGGTCAGAGATGGGGCAGGTCCTGCCTGTTCTGTGTGCGTGGTGTGAGGAGTTACACCTCAGCCACGTCGTGGGGTTTGAGTTGAGGGTTGTTCGGAGGCTCTGTCTTGGTTTGAAAGCCAGGTGTCTGCTAAGGAAGGCAGGAGCCTCCCTTGAAATGGAAAATGTAAACCCCTTCCTCCAAATTATTATAATTTTGAAATTAAGAGGCTCTCAGGCAAAGATAGGGGAATAGGAATAATGTTTTTTTACTAAGAAAATTAAAAATACAAATGCAATAGTACAAACAAAACAACACTGCCAGAGTCAAAGCAGGCCCTGGCCCCTGTGGGTCAGGGTGGTGGCAGCAGTGCCATTCAGGGGTGGCTGCAGCCCTCCTGCAGTGCCAGCTGTGGCTCTGCTGGAGCAGGGATCCTGGACAAGGGGGGAGTTTTCCTCTGAAGCTCCAGGGCTGCTGGAGATGGGCCTGGGCTCCCTCTGGGAATGCAGAGGAGAAGAAAGCTGCTCCTCTGGGAATGCAGGGGGAAAAGGCTGCTGTGGTGTTCCCAAGGTCAGATTGGATCCAGGTAGGAATGCTTGGCTCCTCCCCTGGGCAGAGCATCTCCCATGGGAAGCTGGAATTTTCTCAGCCATGCAGGGACACTCAGTGGCCATGGACAGCAGAGATCTCCTGGAGGGAGGATTGGCTGTGGGAGAGATAAAGAAAAAACTGCCCCATGAACAGCAGAGACCTGCCCCAGCTCTGACAGATGGCAATAGAATACACACCCCCAGCTACACCTTTCAACATGAGACAGGCTCCTGTCCTGATAAAGTCCTGCTGGGTGCAGAGCAGCAGTAATTAAAAGAGTAATGAAGTAGCAGTATCTGCTTTTGTCTCAAGTGTAGTGGGAGGTCAGAAATTCTATTTCAAGGGTCTGGTGTTGTGCAGGTGTGTCAATGGGTGGATGGTTGGCCTGGAAGCTCCATAACCACAGTTCTCAGAGAAGGGACTCTGTGTGCCCCAGCAAATGAGCCCTGTCTTGTGCCTTGGCTTTTAAATGTGTAGGAAGGAGCAGGATCAGTCTCCTGTCACAATCCTTTGCTCCTCCAGCCCTTAAAAATGTCATTCTTCCCCCTAAAAATTGTTGCATACCCTAAAACCTGTTGTCCCAAGATGCTGTAGTGACAGAGTATGGTGACTCTCTTGGTGGCTGTTTTTCCTGCTCCATCCCTGCTCTGGCTGTGTCTGTGTTTCAGGCAAAGCAGAAGGTCGATGCCTATCACCTGCAGCTCCAGAACCTGCTCTATGAGGTGATGCACCTGCAGAAGGAGATCACCAAGTGCCTGGAATTCAAGTGAGCATGGCCAGGGGGCAGAGGGATCCGTGGTGTGTCTGGGGTGGGTGGGTGATTTCCACCCATGGGAGCTCTTCCCACATTCCCTGAGTTCACTGCGGGAGCAGAGCGGGTGCTCTGGGTGTTTGTGATCATGGATTGGTTTGGATGGGCAGGGACATTGAAGCTCATCCAGTGCCACCCCTGACATGGGCAGGGACACNCTCCTGGAGCCCCTTTAGGCACCGACAGTGAAGGTCAAAACAAGTTCAGCTCACTGATGGTGGTGGCTCGGTAGCAGGGCAGGAAGCACCAGTGGGACACTCTCCTGTGGTCACACATTGAGCACTTCCCACTTTTCCCTGGTCTGATCCATGTGTCCTGGCAGATCCAAACACGAGGAGATCGAGCTGGTGAGCCTGGAGGAGTTCTACAAAGAGGCCCCCCCTGAAATCAGCCGCCCTGCCATCACCCTGACCGAGCCCCACCAGCAGACCCTGGCCCGCCTGGACTGGGAGCTGGAGCAGCGCAAGAGGTGGGTCAGTGGTGTTCCCATTCCATGCCCCTGCTCCAGGCATCTGGGCAGACACCTGGAGTTCAGGGTGTCCCCACTCCATGTCCCACCTCCAGGGGTCTGGGCAGACACCCAGAGCTGCTGGGAGAGCAGAGGTAGGGATGAAGTTTTTCACACCCTCTCGGATCACTGTGGAACAGGCATTTACTGTGCGGCTGGGAGATGCCCTCTGTGCAGAGCTGGGCTTGCTGGGATCCATGTTCCATAGGTGAGGGAGTTCTTTGGCACTGCCTGATGATCCAAGGAGCAAAGGGAGTCCATCCTGGCTGGAGCTGCTGCTATTCCATGCCATGGTGTGGAGCTGCCAACCACGCCGGGCTGGGACAGCCCCGTGTCCTGCTGCTGGCGTCACTGCTGTCCCAGGGCTCAGCTGCTCCCTGACTCCTGGCCCCTGGGAAAAGCAAACATGACACAGCATTCCTGTGTTTGGATAACAGTCAGGCAGTGTCCAGGAACACCTTCTGGAAAGATCAGTTGGAACATGCTGGTGGGTGCAGTCTGAGGCCAGCTCAGCAGAGCAGATGAGGTGCTGGGTGCCTCCAACCCTTCATGCTTCCCTTTTCCCAGATCCTTTCCCT
The DNA here is from genome assembly GCA_013399945.1 of Ploceus nigricollis. Classification (NCBI taxonomy): domain Eukaryota; kingdom Metazoa; phylum Chordata; class Aves; order Passeriformes; family Ploceidae; genus Ploceus; species Ploceus nigricollis. The sequence goes on along the minus strand of VXBC01005535.1, from coordinate 14,754 downwards.
AAAACCTGGTTGCTTTTGCCTGGTGGAAGGCACAGCCAAGATCCTCCAGCTGGCTCTGCCTGTGGCACAAGCAGAGGAGTGTTCAGCCTGCAGACCTCTGAGAGCTGTGTGTAAAAATGATACTGCAAACCTCATGGAGACCCTCAGCTGCACGTTAAATTGCTGAGAAGCCTTGGAATTCCCAGTCCTCACTCTGTGATGTCTAAGGAATGCCCCTGTCCATCTCCCACCACTGCTGAGGTGGGATATGGCCTGTTCAGCTGCTCACAAGCAGATGCCAGTGGTGCTCTGGGCATTTTCTGATGTTGTTGGGGTTGTCAACATCCACCCATAGTTCATGTTGGTGTTTTTAGCTGTGCAACCCCATTGGATTGGTTTTGGATTCTCCTCTACCTTGTGTGAGGTGCCTGTGGAGTGGTGTGCAGGGATTTCAGTAGCTCTGTTTTGGGAAGGTGTGTGAACACTGGAGCTTGTGTAGGAGCCTGTTTGGATATGCATTGACCCCCACAAATACAGTTTTGCTTGGTCAGGTCTACAAGGTCAGGTCTGTTCCCCCTTGGAGAACCCTTGTCCTGGGCAGGTCACTTCCATACCCAGTTCCCTGCTCCTGCTGGGAAAGGGCTTGCAGTCAGCAGCAATAAAGGACTTGGTGTGTTCTCCCTAAACACAAGTGTATCCAGGGCTCAGAGCATCATGGTGGGCTTGCATTTTCCTGGGTTTTCTCTGTTGAACCTTGACTATGTGACATGAAGTGACTCTGGGGATATGAAGTGACAAAGCCTCTTAGGGAGCTTGGAGGGGTTGTGGCTGCTGGCAGCAGAGCCTGGTGTGGGAGCAGATCTCCTGAGGGAAGATCCAGTTGCTGCCCCTTTGTGGAGCACAGCACGAGGCTGAGCTTCCCCTTTTCCTTGTCTGTTTTCCATCTCCAATCAGTTCCTTCCTGCCTCCACTTGCCCTTGGCATTAGGAGCTCTGTCTTTGCCCCATGTATGAGGTCTCCTGGTTCCTTATGTCAGGGCAGGAATGCTGGGGCTCATCATCCAGGTGGACCCCAGCAGGTTTAGAGCTGTGGTGCGTGGCAGTGACAGAATTCCCACCCCTAGGCTAGCAGAGAAATACAAGGAGTGCCTGACCAGCAAGGAGAAGATCCTGAAGGAGATTGAGGTGAAAAAGGAATATCTGAGCAGCCTCCAGCCTCGACTCAACAGCATCATGCAGGTACCTGAGCCCTGCAGGAGGGGCAGCTCCTGGGCTGGTTTGGCTTTGGAGATGTTTCATTCCCACTCGGGGTGGGCAGGGGGCAGATCCGAGACCCCTCTGGTGTCTCCTTTTTTATTTATGCAGCAATTCCTGCAGAACTGCAGCTGCAGGAGCTGCTAAATGGGCCTTTCCCTGGAGAGCCCCACGCAGTTCCAGCCCCCTGTGACTGCCTTGGGAGGGAAGAACAAGAGAAGGAACTGGTTATTTCCAGATCCAAAACTTTCCCAGCAGAGACAGCTGCCAGCCCTTTCCTGGGGCTCTCCATGTTTAACCCTGCACCACCTGTGCTGGCTTCATCTCCTGCTCTCTCAGGGTGAGGAGGATGAGCTGTTCCCTTCCCAGTGATGAAGGCTCTCCCTGTCATTCCCCAGGCCTCCCTGCCTGTGCAGGAGTACCTGTTCATGCCCTTCGACCAGGCTCACAAGCAGTACGAGACCGCCCGGCACCTCCCGCCGCCTCTCTACGTCCTCTTCGTCCAAGCCAGTGCCTACGGACAGGCCTGTGGTGAGCGCTGAGGGCACAACGCCCCCCATGGGCCAGATTTCACTCCTGCCTGCAGGAATCACCACTTTTTGGGAGTCTTTCCCTGCTGTCTGCTCTGCTGTCAGATTGTGCTGAGCGCAGAGCAGCAGGGTGGCCCCACGGTGCAGTGAGGCAGCAGCATTTGAAACCTTGTTTGCTCAGCTGCCTCGCTGGAAGAAGTGCTTGGGAAGCTCTCTTCCCACCCCTTCCCCCCTTCCCAAGGTCAGCAGGGATGTCCTTGCAGCCTGTGAGCTGGCTCAGTGCTGTCACAGCATCCCCAGAGCTGTCACCCCGTGCCTTGTGCCACCTGGGTGGTGGGGACCCCAGGCCTTGTAGAGGCCATTCCCACAGCTCACCTGGAAACCTTCATCCCCTCAGGAAGCTTTGTATTTTGAGGGGATTTCTGGAGCCTCCCTGAGTTGGGAGGGATTTCCTGGAAGAGGTCAGGAATCCCACTGGCCTGTGCACACCTCCTGTGTGGTGAGAGCTGTGGTGTCACCTGTTCCTCTCAGTTCCAGAGGAGCACGGAAGGACACGGTGGTGCTTGGCCACAGCAGGTACCTGCTGCATCTGCAGCCATGGTGACACAGCTCCTTGGTCCCTGTTTGTCCCAGCCAGACCCCAACCTCTCTTGGCTCTTAATAAAGATTTGGCCCTTATGGTTTCCAGGGAGAGTCCCTCAAAACTCAGTGTTTTCTATTCTCTGACCTCATCCTGCCCAGGAGATCCAGCCCAGAGGTGGCCTCACAGAACCTTCCAGACAACCTCTCTTCCCACTGGCTTTTTGCTGGAGCTTCCTTCACCAGGAGCTTTAGGGGCAGGGCTGCTCTGCCCACTACCTTTGCAGCAGGAGTGAGATTCCTAACTGTTTTCCTGTCTCCTCTGCAGATAAGAAGTTGGTGGTGGCCATTGAAGGGAGCGTGGAGGAAGCCAAGGCCCTTTATAAGCCACCTGAGGACTCACAGGGTGAGTTGTGGTGTTGCCCTGGGGACTTGTTCCTGTGTGTCTGCAGCTCCTGGGACCCTGCTTTTGTTGGGAGAGGGGTGTCAGGGAGAGCCATGGGCTTGGAAAAAGCCCTGGTGGTCCTGCTGGTGGTGGAGCCCTGGGTGGTCCCTGCTGACACCCCTCTCTCTGCACAGATGATGAGAGCGATTCCGACGCAGAGGAGGAGCAAACCACGGTAAGGGACAGCACTGTCCCCCTCTGGGTCCTCTCCCAGCACTGCATTGGGGGACCACTGGGAGAACTGGGGCTGGTTGGGGCTGGGAACTGCCCCTGCACGCTGGGAGTGTGTGTGGAAGTGCAGGGATGTCAAATCCTGACCTTTCTTGGGAGGAAGGAGCTGCCATTTCCAGCTGGTGTCCCAAATGCAGGAGCAGCCAGGGTACAAAGCCACTCCTGTCATGTCCCATCCCTGCAGCTCTCCTGCTGGAGCTGCTCCACTTTGTATAAATAGCCTGAGGGCAGGGAGCTGTGTCCAACAGGGAGGGATCTGTGTCCATCCCGTGCCAAAAGCATTCTCTGCACCAGGGCTTGTTCAGCACTCCTTGGAGGAAGTGTTTCTCCTACAGATAATTCCAGCTGGATGCTGAGGAGAGCCTGGAGGTGCTGGTTGCTCCCAGCAGCAAAGCCTGAAGGGGCTCTGGGCCTCCACTCCCAGCCCCCAGCAGCAGAGCCAGGTGTATGGGGCTGTTCTGTGGGGAAGGGTAAAGGGGAGGGCCTCACATGTCCAGAGAAGGGAAGGGAGCTGGGGAGGGCTCTGGAGCCCCAGGCCCAGCTGAAGGAGCTGGAAAGGGGCTCAGCCTGGAGAAAAGGAGGCTCAGGGGGGACCTTGTGGCTCTGCACAGCTCCTGACAGGAGGGGACAGCCGGGGAGGTCGGGCTGTGCTCCCAGGGAACAGGGACGGGATGAAAGGAAAGAAGAGTTTGTCAGAGGAGGATATTGGGAAAATTCCTCACAGAAAGGGCTGTCTAGCCCTGGCACAGCTGCCCAGGGCAGTGCTGGAATCCCCATCCCTGGAGGGATTGAACAGCTGTGTGGATGTGGCACTTGGGGACATGGGTCAATGGTGGCCTTGGCAGTGCTACCGGGGTGGTTGGACTTAATGCTCTCAGAGGGCTCTTCCAACCTAAAGGATTCAGTGATTCTAGGTTCTGCCTCTTGCAGTGGGAAAGCTTTTGGGCCAGCAGGTCCTTGGCTTTGTCTCCCAGGAGTGGAGACATTCCCTGGAGCTGAAGGAATGACATGAACTGGAGCTGAGTGAGGGTTTCCTGCTCCTCTCCCTCCCCAGGACAGCTGTGGCCGTGGTGCTGGGGGATTGTGGAACTGGACTGGAGGGAAGGAGCTGTGGGCTGGGAAGGTCCATGGGTGGGTGAGGAGCAGGAGAAGGCTCTGACAGCTGTTTTGCCCCCCCAGAAGCGGCGCAGGCCCACCCTGGGCGTGCAGCTGGATGACAAACGCAAGGAGATGCTGAAGAGACACCCCTTGTCCGTCACCCTGGACCTGAAGTGCAAAGGTGAGGAGCTCTGGGGTGGGACAGCAGCTCAGGGACTGACCTCAGCAGCACCCTGGGGACCTTGGGGGGAGCTGGAAGTGTGGAGGGGTTTCTCTGAACTGGAGCAGGCACCAATGTCACCCCTCCTGTGTGGGCAGACGAGAACGTGCTTCACCTGACCTTCCACTACCTGATGAACCTCAACGTCATGACAGTGAAAGCCAAGGTGACCACTGCCGTGGAGATGACCACGGCCATCAGTGCTGGGTAAGGAGAGCCCTGTGGGCAACAAGCCTGGAGATCATCAAGCAGTGACTTCATGAGGTTTGGGAGCCCTGCAGAGCCTGGAGATCATTGGGCAGTGACTCCATGGGATGCAGGAGCCTTGCACAGCCCAGAGCTCATTAGGCAGTGATTCCATGGGATCCAGGAACCTTACACAGCCCAGAGCTCATCAGGCAGGGACCCCTCTGCCCCTCTTGGTCCAGGAGCCCTGCAAAGCCCAAGCACCTTCCTCCCCCTCTCCTCTGCCATGACAAGCCAGAGTCAGAGAGTTTGGGAACCTCTCAGCAGTGCCAGAGCTGTCAGGAACTGAGGGAAAGTCTCTCCTGCTGACACATTCAGCCTCCCTCCCACAGGCAGAGCCTGGCAGCTCCCTCACCTGACTGTTCCTGAGGTCACCTTGTCCTGAGCTCCAGAGATGTAGCTGCCTGTGCTCCCGAGAGCCTGCTGGAGCCTGATTGGTGTGAGGAAAAGCTGAAGTGGCAGCTTTGGGAGCCTGCCCAGGGAGCTCCCAGCAGCTGCCAGCTCTCTGGTGGCTCTCCCTGGGACAGGAGGTGCCTGAGGAAGAGGGAGGTGGGAGAGGCTGATCTGGGCTTGCTTGGGAGCAAGTGCTGCCTCCCAGCCTGTCCCATATGCAGCCTCCTCATCCTGTTGGGGTTCTCTTCTTGCTGCAGACACCCCAAACCCTCTGTGGCAGCAGCTGGGGATCCTGTGCAGGGCGTTCCCTGCCTCCTGCTGCCCTTGGCTATGTCAGCCCAAACCAGGGAGGCTGTGCCTTGAGCCAGACCCCAAATCCTACAGCCCATTGTGCCTGGTCAGTCCTGTGAGTACAGTCAGGCATGAGGGATTTTATGGCACTAGAGGGAGCAGCTTCCTGGAGGAGCAGGAGCTGGTGCCCTGTGATTTCCATCCTGCTCCAGGCAGGGAGGAGACAGCTCTCCTTTTGCTGTGGAGTTAGGGGAAGTCATTCTGCTCTTGAACTCATGAAGCTCATAATCCCCTTCTCTGGGCTTGGAGGCTGTTCATGGAGGGATGAAGAGCCCAGACTGCTGCTGATTGACCTCTCTCCTCTTTCTGCCAGGGACCTGCTCTCCCCAGACTCCCTCCTCAACTGCCTCTATCCAGGGGACCACGGGAGGAAAACGCCCAACCCGGCCAACCAGTTCCAGTTTGATAAAGTGGGGTGAGTGTCACCCAGGCCATTGCCATTAGTTCCTTGCTCCAGCACAGTAAATCCTCCCTGGCTTGATGTCACCCTTCCTCATTGTCCCCACAGCATCCTGACCCTGAGTGACTACGTGACAGAGCTGGGACACCCCTACGTGTGGGTGCAGAAGCTGGGCGGCCTGCATTTCCCCAAGGATCAGCCTCAGGCATGGCACAAACCCCTCCCCTGTCCCCCACAACATTGGGCTGAGCTTTGGGGTTCCATCCTGTCCCCCTGCTGGCACCAGCTGCTCCTAAACCATGGCTGGGACAGGCTTTGCTGGGCTGGATCTGTGTGTGGGGCCATGCTGACATATTTCATGTCACACACGTGATAGTCCAAGTCCTTCTAGTGACTAAATGATGGGTGCCTGTCCCTGTGGGGATGTGGCTCCTGGCCTGACATCCCTCCTGCCCACAGCACACAGTGGCTGCTGACAATTCCCTGAGTGCCAGCCACATGGAGCTGACTGTGAAGCTGCTCCGGAGCCGCCTGCAGTCCCGCCTGGCCCTGCACAAGCAGTTTGCATCCCTTGGTGAGTGCTGGGCTCCCTGCCCTTCCCTGGGGACAGGGGTGCAGTGGCAGGGTCCTGCCAGGCTCCCTGCCCTTCCCTGCAGACAGGGGTGCTGTGGCAAGGTCCTCATGCAGGGAAGCATCTCTTTCCTGCTCAGCCAAGCTCCAGGTGGCCATGGTCCTGAATCCCAGTTATTCCAAGCTGTTGCCCATCTTCAGCCAATGCCTGAACTGGGAGGGAGAGTGGAACATCAGCAATCAGAGGAGAGGAGACATCAGCTGGCTGATGTCACATTTGGTGGGTGGCAGTGCCACCCTCAGCATTCTCAGTTGTTCCCTCAGCCCTTGGGAGTTGCAGGAATGAAGGAACTGCCCTATTTTGGGTGGCAGAGGAAGGCTCTGCCCCTTCCAGTGCCCAGCACCTCTTTGGGAATGGCCATCCCAGCGCTGGAAAGTGATTTGGGACATGGTGGGAGCTGAACTGCACACCATGCATGTTGTGTGCCTGTCAAGCAGCCCAGGGATCCCGTGGGATCACAGCCCAGGGATCCCGTGGGACCACAGCCCGGGCCTCTGCTGGGCACCTGATGGAGCTTCTGAAGGGTAACATCATGCCCAGGTGCCGCTGTGGGAGTGTCCCCGCTGCAGGACAGTGGCAGAGCAGTGTCCCCAGCCCTGCCCTGCTCAGGGCCCTGTCCCTGCTTTCAGAGCACGGGGTTGTGCCGGTGTCCAGCGAGTGCCAGCAGCTCTTCCCAACCAAAATCGTCTCGCGCCTGGTGAAGTGGACTGCCATTCCCTATGAGGATTATGCTGTAAGTGCTGAGCAGAGGCTGAGTCCTCCCTTCCAGCTCCCACACAGCACTGGAGCCATCATTCCTCCTCCTTCTCTCAGGAGCTGCCCTATACCAAGGATGTGATAGAGGCTGGCTTGGCTGAAGACACTCACCTCTACTACATGGCCCTGATAGAGAGGGGAACAGGTAGGCACCTTTCCTTCCCTTGGGAATTCCAATCCTCATCCCAGGGCAGCTTCATGGATAATCCACCTGTCTGGAGGCCCTGTGAGTGACACCTTTTCCCTGCTCAGCCAAGCTCCAGGCGGCCGTGGTGCTGAATCCTGGTTATTCCACGCTGCCTCCTGTCTTCAGCCTGTGCCTGAACTGGAAGGGAGAGCGGAACAGCAGCAACGACGACAACATTCGGGTACTGTGGGCTGGGGGCTGCAGTTTTGGAGGTGTCCCCAGCAGTTCTGTGTCTGTAACGAGGGAATGTTGGGGTGAGCTGGTGGCTGGACACTCCTGGGAATGCAGGGTAGAGATCTAAGTGCCGAGTTCTGCATTTTGGCCACAAAAATCCCCTACAGCGTTACAGGCTGGGGACAGTGTGGCTGGACAGTGTTCAGGC
>VXBC01005465.1:0-15132 GCA_013399945.1 Ploceus nigricollis | reverse complement strand
TTTTCCTACTCTTGTTTGTGATGTTGGCCCTCAAAACCCTAAACATCAATCTCTGAGAGAGTCATCAGAAGCTGCAGTTCACTGCACTGTGAAGGACTGACAGTTCCTTGACAGAGATTATTTCAGTCACAAAGAGCACAGTTACAAGACACCAATAGTGTCCCTACCTTGTGCCATCTCCCTCACCCTATATTTCCTCAGCTGCTGCCACTAGCTGCTGCCAGTTTCTCTTGAGTGGGCAAACAGCTGAGCCTGCTTGGGGCCACGTGCTGGAAGGACTGTCAGGACTGTCCCTTAGTGCCCAGCTCTTGCACACCACATGGCTCCAACACACCTCTTCACCACACTGACAGAGAGAACACTCAACTTTGGAGGATTTTCCCACAAACCTCAAAGGCCATAGGGCTCTGTGTATACACTGAGTCAAACAGGTTAGTGGTAGCTGAGGGCTATGAAGTTAATTTGGAAATCCTTTCAGCAATATCAGCTCATGAAATTTCCCCCACTGTTGTAGCTATGCTGTCACAGCCAGTCACCCCTTCCCCATTTTGCCGAAGTCCTTGACACAGAGCAGTGAGGAGTCAATGAGCCCTACTCTCACATAAGACACCTGGAGAGTTTCTTCGATGACTTGTCCACAAGCACTGTCCCAAAAGACACCAACGGGTAATGACGGGCATGTCACTGAAGAAGCAACTCTCTCATTGTGGGTGTGACTGCGTCTGCTCTGACCTACTTTAGATTTTTTGCAAAATCAGCTGCTTCTTCCTATAGCTTTCTGCCAGTTTCTCTTGCACACACCCCCTCTTGTATCTCTCTCACTCTCATGGGTGTGGTTGAGAATAAAGCAGGAAGCCCCATGCTCTGAGCTCAGGGACAGGTGCAAACGCTCAGGCAGGACCTGCCCTGAGCACAGCTGAGCACTGCTGGTGGCACTGAGGGCTGGCCCTGCCCCCCCAGCAAACTCACAGCTCCCTCTGCCCTCTCCTGCACTCCAAGGCCACACCAAAGTGCCCCTCAGCCTCCACAAGAGCCATTGCTGGAGGAGGGCACAAGGCTGAAAGGAGCTCTGGAGGAGGCCCATGGCAGGAGGATCAGCCCATCACGTGTCTCCTTTCATGCTCAATGTCAAAAGCCCAAAATAGCCCCACTCTGCCAAGACTCCTGTGCGGGCTCGTGCCTGTTTGTGGGGATGATCTGCTTCCACTAATAGCGCCTGAAGACATTCCTGGGCGGGTAGGCTGCCTTCTCTGTGGCAGTGCAACGTGCTGCCCTGGAGGAGCTGGACACGTGTGCTGTGTCCCAAGGCAGCAGCTGCTATTCTTACCCCAGAGAGACTCACTGCAGCACAGCTCCATTGCCAGCTGAAAGGTTAAACATCAGAATGGGGCCCGAGCGTGCTCTCCCTGCTCAGAGCCTGAATCCAGAGTGTTCCCCTTTGGAGCCCCTGCCATGGCCCTGTGCCAGCCCAGTGCCATGGCCATTCCCTGCTGGGATGTGCTGACCCGTGGGCAACGCAGCAGCTGCCCAGGTACTTCCAGCAGTCAGTCAGGGCTCCTTGGGATGGATGGGGCTCTCTCATTTTAACCCACAAATGGAAAAGACAGGCTGGGGTTTCAGCTCTGTAAGTGCATCATTTTACAGCTACCTTCCTGGAGTCCCTGACTGGGTGAGGATGAAGGCAGAGGCAGGGCTTGCTCTGAGGTCCAGCAGCACTGCAGGGGCCATCCACGTCCCTTTGCTCAGGCTGTGCTTTCCCAGCCCTCATTTAGGGAAGGCTGTAGGACCGTGCACCAGAGGTCCCTCATGAGCCCGAGCACTATCAGTGCTGCAGGAGAAGCCCTGGCTGGGCTGGTGGCTCTGACATGATGGTTATGGAGACTCAGCCCTCCCTGCACCTTGACTCCCCTGGAGAGCTCAGGAAAGCCGTGTCCCAGCCAGGTACAGTCACCGTGGGCCATTAGAGAACACTGAGCCCAGGACACCAGCTGAGATGGTGGCTGTGCCTTCCCCCTCAGGCCTTGGCTGTTGCTCTGACAGCACAGGTGGCATCAGCTTTCTCCTCAGCTTGGGCCTTGTCACCTGACACTGAAGTTCTTTTAGGATCCTTGGCAGGAAGCCGACAGCATTATTCCTGGTGAGGGGAGCAGGGGGTGCCGGTCTCACGGCCCCATCAGGCTCCTGTCAGTCACAGGGAGCTCCCGGGGCAGCAGCTGAGCAGGCCCTCTGCTCCAGGCACCCAGTGCCAGGGGATGGCAGCCTGGAGCCATCGAGGGGACCCTGCTCTGGGCCCTGCTCCTCTGCAGGCCAGCAACGAGATCTCCCTGAAACCTGGGTGCTTCAAACCTGCTGAAACTGCCCAGTCCACCTCATGGAAACCTGGGTGCTTCAAACCTGCTGAAACTGCCTGGCCCACCTCATGGAAACCTGGGTGCTTCAAACCTGCTGAAACTGCCTGGCCTACCTGTTAGGAGCAAATCACAGCAGAGGGGTTAAAATCCAGCCAGGTGGGTCAGCCAGTTTCACGTGTTCCTCACTGGGACACAACAAAGAACAGGTGGGATGGGCCAAAGAACAGCTGGAAATGTTTGGGTCATCAATGCTGGAAGAAAAGACCTTGAGCTGACAGAAGCAGGCACTGCTCAGGGCACAGGGCCTCACCTGCACTGGGCGCTCTGCCCAGAAAGGGAGCCACGGAGGTGCTTGGGAGTGTGTGGCTAACAAAAGGACACGACACAGTGTCAGTGGCCCTGCCACCTCCACTGCACACCCTGTGGAGCAGCCCAAGGAGTGGAGCCCAAGAACTGCAACAGTTCTCTTGGCAACTGTGATCTGGCTGGACCTTCATAGTTCAGGCACCAGGAGAGGCCTGGGGCTCTGAACACCCTCACTCCTCCTAGGATGAGGTCCAGCTGCCACACATAAGGACTTCTGGGACTCTTAGGCCAGCAGAAGTGACAGAAAAACCTCTTGGCAGCCTAAAGTGCAGACAAGCCATTCCCATGGTCTACCTCTATGGAACCTCAAAATACACAAATAATCAAGATATTCTTCCCTGTAAAGCAGATTTGAACATGGCACTGTGAACCCAAGCAAAGCCCACCTGACCTTCACTGTTCAATAAAAAAGAACAGCAGAGCTACATTGGAAAGAAGAAATCCTCCTCATCTTCTTTGTCTCCCTTTCCTGCCCTGAGGTTTCCTTCTGCTAAGGGGACATATTCTCCTGGGACATGTCAGCAGGACCAGCTTCTCAGAAGACAGGGCTGCTGTGAGAGGTAGGGTCAGTTTCTAGCACACACTGCAAACCCAGGCCGTCTCTCCCTCAGTTGGTAGAGCAGCATTGTAGGAGATGATCAGTGGGGCAGAACAGCAAGTGCTGAGGACCTGGCACCTAGACTGAAATGGGTTTTCAGGGCAAAGGATGGAAGTCCCAAGAGCTGAATGCCAGTCTGAGGTGAGAGCACATTCAATGGGCCCCTAGATCATACCTGTAATGCAAATCAAACTGTGGGGCAACAGGGATTTGCTTCAATAGAATTTTCCTCTTTGACACTAATTATTCATGAGGGCATCAAAGACTCTCCATGCAATCACTGCTGATTCCACCATGGCAGAATGTGCAGAAACCAGGTGAGGAAGGGCATGGGAGACAGCCACCCCCAAAGATGCTGTTTCTTTCCCAGAGGGGATGGTTCCATCTGAGAGTCTCTGTGCAGCTGAGGCTGCAGGCACAGAAGTGCCCTCTAGCTCCAGTGCCCTCTAGTCACCTCCTCCTCTTGCTGATAGGGATGAGGTCTTTTCTCTCCTTCTGCCCTGACATGTTGCAGTGAGTTGCCCACAGCTGCAGGAGGGAGGGGCTTTGGAAGGCCAAGAACAGATAATTGGTCTATTTAGGTGAGCTGTGCTTCATGTTCTTGGTTTGGTGGATCCCTTGTCCAAGGAGGAATCTGTGGCCAGAATGTGACTTTTCCAGCATGATAGAGCTACTGAGATGGACACAGGCCATCCCAGCATGAGTCTGCCAAGAGACTTGTGTCTTCAGGGGAAAAAGACCCTGGCCTAAAATACCCAGGGCTACATGGCAGGTAAAGAATACGTGAGCATCCTGTGCTGGGATTTCTATTGCCTTTTAAAGCAGTGACACACTTGGAAACCACATCATGTATCTGCCACAGGAACTGCCCTTTTGACCACACCATGACTATCACGACTCCCTGCCCTGATTTCCTCACATGGTTGTCACATTGCAGACTTTGTGAAGGTCCTGAGAGATTTTTGGGACAGGGACATCCAAACACTTTGGCAAGGTGAAATGGCATCAGAATTAAAAGTAACTCTGAGAAACTGGAGAAGTTGTCTCAAATCTTCAGAAGTAAATGCAATTAAGAGAAATAAAGTACTTTTGTGATGATTAGTCAAGAAGGTTTATGGCTTTTGAATTAGGAAGAAAAGGAAATTGAGGTTAAAACCCATCAAAAGTTAACTTTGGGGGGGAAAAAAGTATATTTTGATATTTCTGCAGGTTTCTAGGATTTTTTTTTGGTTTGTATTTGTGTTTGTATGTTATTGTGGCAGACCTAGAACATTTCCATGGTAGGACAGAATTCACTGTGTTGGGTTGGTAAATAAGTGAATAAGAAAAACAGCATTTTCATTTTGGATAATATATTTTGAACAATATAAAATTATTAAAATATCAACCATAAGTTATAAATACCTTGAAAATATAATATGCTGTGCTTGGAAAATTATCATATTCCTTAGGATTCTAAACTTATATCACACTTATTGAATGTTTTATTTTGCAGGGATTTTTTAGGATTCTTACAACTTGCTATAATGTTCAGTCTAAACTAATTATTTCTAACAAGGTGTGCTCTTCCTAAAGCCATCTTTAGATAGATTATTCTAGTCCTACATGTTCTCTTGGGAATTACAGCACAGCTTTATTGAAGATCCATATTACATTATTAGGATACATGTAGGAACACCCATGAGAAACCAAAGTTTTACTATTCTTAATGTGTATCCTCTCAAAACTGAAAGCAAATTTGGAGAACCCTCTTCTTCCAATGTAAATAATGAACATGGTAATTACCAATACAAAACATCTGGTATCAATACTGCAGACATTTTCTGCACTTGAAAACACCTTGTACAATTTGAGTTTAATGTTCTGATGTCCTTCTTGTTTTATGAAGAAAAGTGGTAAACATTTTTCATATAATTGCAACATTCACTTAGAGGAAAGAAAAGGCTAGTTGTGCAAATCTAAGCAAATTTATTTCCATAGTGTAGGCTCTCTCTGCTTCTCTTGCAAGTGCAGTAAACAGAGAAACAAGCCAATTAATCAAGCTAATTTTATTTCATATTGCTGTTCTCATTTCTTCTCTTTCCATGCCATTGTCCAGCTCCTTTTGCCTTTTCCTTCTCCTTCCATTGCCATCAGAGCCTGTTCACCTCACTCACCTGTTTGGTAACTGAAGATTTTCAGCTACTCTGGCATGTGATGGAAAGGGCATCCTGAATGTCACCTCCTCATCCAGAACCTGCTGCTCATGTTTCTTTCTCTGACATATGCTGTGAAGAGGGGAGGAATTTGAGTAACCATAGAAATCTCACGCACACAGAAAGCAGTTTATCATTAAGTCTAAAAATTCTGTGAGTCAACTGTCACTAATCTCTAGCTGGTTTTGCCTTTGCTCTTCACTTTTCTTTGCAAGACTTACTTTTCCTCAGTTGGCAGACACTTAGGTCTCACCAAGCAAAATAAAGACATTCCTATGTTTAAAATATATTGTTGAAACTTCAGAAGTCCCATATGTTTTCCCTGCTGTGAGATCAGCTAATAATTGTATCAAGCATTGCAGAAATTAGTCTCCAAAGGAAGGGGCAGGATCAGAAGAGCACAAAGCCATCTCAGTCCATTCACAGCTACCCTGAGATACAAGGATGTTCTAAGCAGCACAGGCACAAAGGTCAGCTCTCTCTCTGTTCTTGCAAAGGCCAAGCCAGTAACTGGCCCAAAGTACCTCACCAGGTTAGTTAATCTCTTCTTTGTTAGGCTCATCACTGTTTTTTTGCTAGACATAATCCCCAACTGTTTTTCTATCCATCCATTTTAGCACTGCTCATCTGGAATGGTAGCTCAAGTATCCAAAGGACTCATTTTACCCAGGTAAAAAATTACCCAGATCAAATATGCCAAAACCAGAGAAAATACTCAACATATTTAATTTAATTCAACACAATACCCATCTTTCAATAAAAATTCAATGTGAAATTCATTCTTACCATCTCCAGGGTCCAGTGTTCAGCCACATCTTAGCAAAAGTGTCACAGTGAGAAGCTTGCACCAGAGAATTAATGTTCTGGCATTTCTCCTTGTCTCATGCCAGCATTCCTGAGAGGTCTTACTTTACCCAGGGATCTTCAGTAAGAGGCTACACATTCCTTATCAGTCATTAAGGATCCGCAGGCAAAAAGGTCCCTCCTGGAATGTTTTATAAATATTAACAGCATAGCTGAGAATAGCATTTGCAAGCTGCAAATCCCATTGCATTTGCAAGCTGCAATTCCCATTGGAAATTTTCCTTCTAGATTAATGTAAAACTAACATGAAGCAGTAAAAAATGCTGAATATCTTCCATTTTTTAACAAGAAACCTGGGTGCTTATCTTTGCATTTTGGATCAAGTCAGTAAATGAGACAACGTCTTTTCTTGCATGTTGATAATTTCATTCCTACAGCTAAAGGCTTCTCATTAGAAGATAAACTATTCTAATAACCCTGTCTAATTTCCTAATCTATGTGATATTAACCTTTTTTTTGGCAAAAATAAGTATGTATATGTATTCCAGGTGCAGCATTTGGATTAATTTTGTTTTCTTGGTTCAGTCTACTGAAACTAAGCTATTTCTAAAACGAGATGGGAGAGAATTAATTAAAAGGATTTCACCACAATTCTTGAATTTCATCTCCAAAGTATGAGGCTCCTCTTGAGATTTTTGCTCTTTGAGACTGAAAAAGAAATGTTGAAAAGTGTTAGCACATTCTAAAATGATTGATGTTACAGTGAGTTTGTCTCCTGGATTCCTATAGGAGTGGCAGCAGAGCTCAAGTCCTTTCCATTCCAGCAAAACTTCTGCTGCATCAACTTCTCATTTACAATGCACCCACATTACTGCATCTTCTCTCTCCACTGCCTGTCCCTCCTCTCTTTACATCCCCTATCCTGCATTACCCCTTCTCAGCATCCCCACTGATGAGTGCTATCATTCTTCTCATCCTCACCACCTGACCTCAACATGTCCTTGGAGGTGTGTCCCTTGCAGTGTGCATGAGCCCCTGCCCAGGCACAGGGTGGGACAGGCTCACACACACTGCTCCTCTGCTCTCCCACCTGTGTCTGGGCTTAGCTTACATGGGCCATGGTCTGCCAGAGAAACAGCAGATCCATGCAGATCCTGCTCATTCCTGGTCCCTCCCATGGCCCTGAGCACCTCCCAGTTCCCAATCAGGGCATCAGGGACCCCAGTTACCTGAGGAGGAGCTGCAATGACCTGTCCCCAGGCACAAGGAGACACTGCTGTTTGTGTAGGGCACCTGAGCCTGCTCCCCAGGTCCTTGACCCACAGCAGGAGGTTTCCTACTGGAGCCTAAGCTGAGCATCTCTGAGCTCTGCCCAGCCTCCCAGGGCTCACTGGCAGGAGTTGTTTGCTTTATCCTGTGAGCTTCATGTTGTAAGGGAAATAAGTAAGTCACTTGGAGTCATGCTTTTAATCTTCATCTAGTGGTGGTAGTAATTACTTAACAAGACCCAATTTCACTCTGCAATGCATCTTGTTATCCCCCTGAATCTCTACTGCATCTTTCCCATGCCATGCCATGCCATTCTGTAAGCAGTAGAACCTCACAAGGCCTAGATCAGAGGACATGTTCATCATATAAGCATAATCAGTGTTACATTGGAATCTCCTGATGCTTATTGACTTGAATGAATTATCCCCAAAGATACAGTCAGTTGGAAATAAATATCATAGCAGCCAATCTTCAGGAAAAGTTTCTGGACTCAAAACTCCCCAGTCACAATCTCAGTGAGGCATGATGCTACCTAACATGTGAAAGTTTCTCTGTGAATCTATAAATGAGTACTTCTTCATCTACTGCCCACTGAGTGGATGTTCTACTGGATAAACAAACATCCTGAAGTCATGTCTGAAATTTCAGATTGTACTGAGAAACTAGTGAAAAAGTAGAAACTAATGAGACTGCAAGAGCAGTTGCTCATTGTTGATGAGCATATAAAAATTATAAATTGAACATAATTTCACTGCTGCACCATAGTGAAAGGGGAAATGAGACCTCACAGTTTATTTTCTACTACAGTGGACTCTGCTGGCTGTCACAGGGCAATCTGTTTTTAATAAGATTCAACCTACACAGGATGAAAAGGCCTTCCTTGCCAAATGTGAGAAGTCAGCAGTGCTCATTTTCAATCAGTTTTTTCAAGCTGCATAACAGAATGGATGAGAATTATATAAAGAACTGATCACTCTTTTCCTAGGTTTATTTTTGGCAATAGATTCTGACACCAGAACAAGGACCATGGGGCTTCTTCCACTGAAGAAAGTCGTTGATAAAAGTATTGAAACATGGATAAAAGTAATGAAGAAAATATCACTCCTCCAGGCTGTGAAAAGTTTCCTACACTAGAATGTTATAAACTCTAGTCTCCAGTTAACAATGCAAATCTAAAAATTGTGAGATTCTGTCAGGCCATAGGCTGGAAATCTGTGTATGTACATACTTTTACTTGTTGCTAAGTAATCTCTCTCTCTCTCTGCTTGCTAACACAGAGTCTGAGATAGAAGAAGTCATATCCTAAGGGCTGGCAGACAGCGAGTCAGCTGCTTGATGTCTTTCTCAAGATGGTTCTATTTTCAGCATGCTTCAGTCTCTTCTTCATGTGAAATGTCAGCACTGCAATACCTTACCCACCCCACATTGCTGAGCAGGTCATTCTGTGTCCAGGGTCTGTGCTCACTCTCCCTCTCCTCTTTTTGAGTGTGCCGTGCTTTGCTCTCAGCTGGAGCAGGGTCCAGCCCTGCAGTGACAGTAGCAGAACTGGGAGACAGTGGTGGGCAGGATCTATTTAATTTTTCTTTCAGTGTTAAGGCATCGCTGCTGCTTTTAGAACACCCTTTCCTAAGAACTATCAGCCCAATAGCTGCCTGGCCATGTGCCTCACTCTTGCCTGTTGCAAGGCTGGGTCCACATCCTGCACAGCACAACAGAATAAAAGCCCCAAAGGAGCTCTGAGTAGACTGGCTTTGTCATTTGCCACTGGGAAAGCAAAGATTTTCAGTTCCAAATGTGAGGGGAGAGAATCCCCAGCTATCACCCTAGGAGAAGCATCAAACATCTCTCACTTTTCTTTCATTGTCTCAAGTAAGAGTTGTTACATACTTCCTCTGTCTGAATTCTATAAATCATAAATTTCATCTTTTTGCTCAAAGCAAAGCAGTTGCTTATTTTTACAGATGTGGGGATGCTGTGATTTTTAGCTGTTAAAATCTTAGATGGTACATGTAAAAACTATGACAATTTGCAACTAATTTTTAATTTTTAGGGACATGCAGAATGTCTTTTATATCTTATCTTTCAGGGAAACTTAGTTTAATAACTTTTAAATATAATATGCCTTCATATTTATCATTATAATATCTTTCTATCCATTGGTATGTATATCAAGATTCTGGAAATCACCTCAAGTGATTCTGGAATTCACCTCAGCTCTATAGGTGAGCCGAATTTCAAGAGGTATTGTCCATGAGGGAATGTGAGCTACAATAGGTTTCTGCTTTTCTATTTTCAGTAAAATCACCTTGGATTTAGTTACAATGGGTTGCAGGTTTTTGCCAGATGGCACAGAAAATCCTTAGAAACTAACCTTTTAATAAAGAAATCAGTTTTGAGAAATACTTTTCTTTTCAGACAGGACAAAAGCTATTAGTTCATAATGTGAAAACCAAATAATATTTCCTTTAGTATATATGAAACTGATTGTCTGACCCCTGGCCTCTCTTACTAAATGGTACTCCTTCAGTTTGCTTTTTGATGGGATACTTTAATGCATTTTACCATTTGATATGCAGGGTTTTGACAAGGTTTTTAGAAGACAAAGTCTCTCTAGTTTCATACACAGTCACGATCTAAGAAAGCTCTTATGTTCCAAAGGCCATGGTCTGTACTGCCATTAGGAGAAGTCTATATATGACAGAGCCAGCTCTAGAGAAGAAGTTGAGTTATAATCTTAATGAATTTTTAAAGTGAAAATTATTAAAGTAAGTCATTTGGTTTATAAATTTAGTTAAAATATCCAAGGAAAGTTTTCTTACTGATAACTATGTTCAGAAAAATACCAATATTGGCTTTTGTAGCTTTTCTGTATTTAATTGTTGTGACACTGGATTAAAAGGTTTGCAATCAAGAATTTTGATCATTAATGGCAATTCACACACACACACAGAGGCATGCACACACATATACATCAAATTCCAGTCCTTGTCCAATGATCAATTTTTTCTTTATCTCTCTTGTGTTTCAGTTGCTGACAAGGCAGCCTACCTGATGGTTCTGTACTCAGAAGACCTGCTTTGACCCTATGTTGTCCTTGAGTCAAAGTTGGGAATGAATTAGTGGCCAAACCAGTGGATTGTCTTATGGGAATTAGGGCAAACTCCTCTAACAAGGAGATGTGGCTGATAGCCCAGATGAAGTGCTTCTCTATCAGTGCAGCACTGTGGGCAACAGACAGAAGGAGCTGGTAGCCACTGCCCAGACAGGCACTATGGGCTGATTTCTACCACAGAAACTTGTTGGGATGGATTGCGTGATTGACATGTGCTGTGATTGACAGTTACAAAATATTTGGAAGGGAGAGTCAAGGAAGGAGAGGTGAGGGAGTTGCTCTGATGAGATGCATCCCCAGATCCTGAGGGAACTGGCAGATGAAGTGGCTAAGCCACTATCCATCACACTTGACAAGTCGTGGTTGTCTGATGAAGTTCCACTGACAGAAAAATCCCCATTTTTAACAAGGGGCAAAAGAAAGACCCAGGGAACTACAGGCTTGTCTGTTTCACCTCTCTGCATGGCAAGATCATGGAGCAGATCCTTCTGGAAAATATGCTATGGTACATTGGCTGGATGATCACACACGAAGAGTTGTGTTCAATGCCTTGAATTTCAGGTGAAGACCAGTAACAAGTTGTGTCCCCCAGCGGGTTGTTTTGAAACCAGCATTATTTAACACATTTGTCAAGAACATGGACAGTGTGATTGAGGGCACTGTCAGCAAGTTTGCTGATAACACCAAGCCATGTGCTGCAGTCAACACACTGGAGGGAAGATAGTTTCTGGTTGGATATAAGAGTGACATTTTTTAAGAAGAGGCCAGTGAGACACAGGCCCCAGAATAAGGGAATGCCCCTGGAATCACTGGAAGTGTGCAAGCTCAGGTTGAATGGGGCTTTGAGCAACCTGATCTAGTCAAAATTCCTACCCACAGCAGTGGTGTTGCACTAGATGATTCTTTTAAGGTTTCTTCCAACCCAAACCATTCTCTGATTTGTCCTCTAAGTTCTGTATGTCCATGGAAGTCAGAGATTGTGCAGACACAGGACTTCTGATGCCCCCCTGCACTCACTGTTTCATGCAGGTTGTTTCTGAGCTCCTCCTGTTCAGGGCAGAGGGTGTTTCCACCAGCTTCCCCTGACCTGAACAGGGAGCCCAGGGCTGAGCTCTGGTTTTAACTCCAGAGAGTTGTGTGCTCATCCTTGGAACAAGGTTTTCATGCCCACGCCAGAGCTTGATGTTGGATATCTCCTTGGATCACATTTACTGACCTTGCCCCTCTGCTCTTCATTGAGCTTTACCCACTGAGCTCTTTTAATAATCAGAATGGCAATGACCAGGAGAAGAGCATGTTTAAATAAGCTTCAGTGACAGTGATATTTGTGATGCGAGGGAAATGCTGGACTGAGGATGTATCACAGTAACACCACAGTCATGCAATAAAAATCTGCCTTGAGTACACGAAGAAACCATTGGAAATGCAGCAGTATAGTTCACCGGTCCTACATCCAAATTTTCCAAATGCCTTGACTAACTGAACTTCTGTCCTTATGTCTCTAGACAAATTATTTTTAGTCAATACATTCACAGCATTGGTAAGATACAAAACATTTCTAAATATATCTTATTAAATCAAATGACTATGCCCTTAGTTCAGTTTGCCAGACAATACTTTGCCAAAGAATGTTTGCCAAAAAATGTTTTGACCGAAGAAAGGGGAAGAATCCAGAGCACCTGCCAACCAGACTCTATAAAAGAGTCTTTGCAGTGCTCTGCCCTGTCTACTTGAGAAGTTTCAAGGTAAGTGCACTGGATCTAGCTATTAGGTATTTCCATTATTGCATATTATGCATATATATTTTTTCCTTTGAAACTGGTTTCCAACTAAGTTTTTCCATCTGCTTTTAAGGCTATAGTATCTATTCTATCAATACTATTTTATACTAGAATAAAAAGGTTCCTTTAACATATTTCATATTCTCAAATATGACACTACAATCCATAAAGCCAAAGTAAAATCTGTACAGTACCATAAGACACAAAATAAATTTTTACAAGGTTATTATATATTATTTAAGCATGAAACAATATTTTTCTCTTCTGGTTTTAAATCATTAAACACAAGGAAGGCAAGTTTTGGTAGTTTTAGCAATTCTAGTAAGTGCTCAGTTTTAAAGCATTAGAAAAGCTGTCCTTGCAAGCAAGGTACATTAATGATCTATTCATGTTACATTTCTTTTCTTCCACAGGGTTCTTTGCTGATGTGCCTTCAGTAAAGTGCAGACATGGCCTCTGCAGATGCTGAGTTAGCTTGTTTTGGGGAGGCAGCTCCTTACCTCCGAAAATCGGAAAAGGAGAGGATTGAGGCCCAGAACAAACCTTTTGATGCCAAGTCGTCTGTCTTTGTGGTTCATCCCAAAGAATCCTTTGTGAAAGGCAAAATTGAGAGCAGGGAATCAGGCAAAGTCACTGTCAAGACTGAAGGGGGAGAGGTGAGTGAAAAACAAGGCTCAAGAACAACATTTGATCCCCAATTTGAGCTTTTAGGTGACACATGTGTATCCTTCTTCCTCNTTCATGCTGACTGGTGAGTTTCATTATTTTCTTTAAAATCACTTGGCTGTAAACACTGAAAAAGGAGAAAAAGTCTCTTAATTGCAAAGTAGTTAATAGTGTTGTGAGGGTGCATGCTCTCTTGTCATTGGAAATGATGAAGACTTTCCTTTGGTTGAAGAGAATCAGGTTAGAGATCATTTAGTCAAACCTGACATCCACAAGTTCATCCAAATGGGATGCACCTGCAAGTGCTGAGGGAACTGGAGGACACCATATCTTGTCCTCTCATTCACCTTGGAATGGTCCACACAGTCAGGAGACGTGTGTGAGGACTGGACAAAAACAAATGTCACAAGTCTTCAAAAAGGGCAAAAAGAAGATCCAAGGAACTACAGGCCTGTCAGCCTCACCTGAGTGTTGGAATGGCTAATCCTGGAGGCTATCTCTAAGAATGCAGAATACAAGAATCAGGAGTAGTTCAGCATGGATTCATCAAAGGGAAATTATGCTTAACCAACCTGGTTTCTTTCTACAATGGGATAACTGCATCAAGAGATGAGGGGAGAGCACTGGATGTTGTCTACCTGGATTTCAGCAAGGTTTTGATGCTATTTCTCATTATATCCTCATGGGCAAACTCAGGGAGTGAGGGCTGGACACGTGGATGGTGAGCTGGATTGAAGACTGGTCTGAATGGCAGGTCTCAAAGGGCTTGTTCTGGGCCTTCAACTGTTCAAGAATTTTTTAAAAGAATGTGGAAGTGATGAAAATATTTCTGATTTGACTAAGTTCTTAAGGTCAGCAAAAATGAAGTCTAATAATGAAGAATTTCAGGGGGACTTTATTACATTAAGTTCTTACTCAGTGAAGTTGCAAGAAATTTTTGTGAACCGGAGTGTGAAACAAATGCCACTGGGGAAAAAACCGTCATTACTAACAACTTTCATAAGTGTCTTCTAATACTGCTTCAAAATTTTGTCTCAAGGATCATAAATATACAAAATAAAAAAGCTGAAACCTGGAGATCACTGAGCAAGAAATAGACACCAAAACAGAAAGCATTACTATATACAAGGGGTATCTGCACGTGGTGCGTCATATGCATTTCAGGCTTCCTTCTCCACAAAAGAATGTAGTAAAGTGGAACAGGTCAAGAGGAAGATGAAAAGCTTTCCCAAACGTAGGACAGGCTGTGCTGGTAACTCTAGAAAGAAGATTTTTATTGCTTTATAAAATTATGCATGGCAAAGATAAGATGAATAGAAAAGACAGAGTACATGATGAAACAAGCTCAACACCAAGAACATATTTTTTCCTTCATCATTGAGTGATTCAAAAATGGAGCATAACAATGGAACACAAAAATAAGTGAGCATGGGTTAAGAAAGCAAGCAGACGAAACTGTGGGAAACAAACTCAGCTCAAGCTATTGAAAAGAGATACATTAATTCTAGCTCTGGAAGTACCAAAATGTCAATATTATAGAGCAGACTATGCTGATAAAGGTTCCTACATGTTTATGATGTTCCTGTAATTTTATTTCATCAACAATCAATTGGGAACCAAAATAAGAACCATTTAGAGGGTCTTGTGGACTGATCAGGAGTGGTTGTTCCTATGTAATCAAGTTTATGAGAAGCACATGCTCCAGTTCAATTCAGCTTATGGATAGACCATTTAATCAGTAACTCTACAAAACTGATCCTTAGTTGGAATAATTTTGAACAGTATGACATGAAGGGATTATCCAGAAAAAGAACTGCATGTGTGCTACACCAGCTACCGTTGGAGGGTTGAAATGTCAGCTTCCCACCTGCAGCTGGGAATATGAAAATATTCAAAATGGGTGAAGGCATACGGGTTTATGAAAGAAATCAGCTGCCTATTGCAAGTGGATAAATAATAATCTCTTTTTTTCTGCCTTGTTCACAGATCG
>VXBC01005459.1:42244-58637 GCA_013399945.1 Ploceus nigricollis | reverse complement strand
GAACTGGGGCCGAAGGGGGACCGAAGCGGGCCGAACCGGGGCCGAAGGGGGACCGAAGCGGGGCCGAAGGGGGTCGAAGGGGGCCGAAGCGGGCCCGAAGCGGGTGAGGGGCAGCCCGGTAGAGGAGCATCCCCGCCAAGATGAACGCGGTGCTGGCGGTCCGGCAGTACGTGTCCAAGATGATCGAGGACAGCGGCCCCGGCATGAAGGTGCTGCTGATGGACCGGGAGACGGTGAGCGGCTGGGCCGGGAGCGTGGAGGGCGGCGGGGCCGGGAGCCGGGCCCAGGGTGAATTTGCCCCCCTGCCGCCCTCAGACCGGCGCCGTGAGCGTGGTGTACACCCAGTCCGAGATCCTGCAGCGCGAGGTTTATCTCTTCGAGCGCCTCGACTCGCCCAACAGGGAGCCCATGAAGCACCTCAAGGCCATCTGCTTCCTGCGGCCCACCAAGGTACGGAGCAGAGCGGGAGGAAACGGCCTCAAATCGTGCTGGGGAGGTTTAGGTTGGATATCCAGGAAAATTCCTTCGTGGGAAGGGTGGTTCAGCCCTGACACGGGGCAGTGGTGGAGCCACAGTCCCTGGAATTGTTCAAATCCGTGTGGATGTGGCAGCTGGGGACAGGGGTCCGTGGTGGCCTTGGCATGGACACCAAGATCTCAGAGGCTTTCCCAACCCTAACGATTCCATGGTTCCGTATTTCTTAACTCTGCTCTTCCCGGTGCTGTTTCCATGCAGGAGAACGTGGAGCTCCTGGTGCAGGAGCTGCGAAGGCCCAAGTACAGCGTCTACTTCATCTGTGAGTATGAAGAGTCCAGGGCTCCTGGAGCTCCATCAGTCTGGAGCAGGCTCCACACCTCAGTGCAGATCACACGGCACCTTCCTGTGCCAGGTGTTTCAGGCAGGGGCTTCTCACCTGTCCTGCTCATGCCATGGAATGTTCCATGAGTTTGGCAATGAGGCAGAATGACTCCAGCTGGTTTGGGGTTGAAGTCCAGTGCTGCAGCCCCTGAATTAGTCAGGAGGATGGCAGGAGCTGGGTGAAGTGGCCTCTAGATGTCATTGTGGCTCTGCAGGACCAGGCGCTGGGGAGATGGGCAGGGAATGAGCTGGGAGCATCCCTGGGGGGTGCTCAGGATTCCAACACCTGCAGGTGCAGGGTTAGAGGGTCTCTGTGGGATCTGCTCCTGTTCCAGAGGGGATCAGACTGCCATCCCATGGAGCCCCACTGTCCCTTTGCTGTTTCCTCCCAGATTTCAGCAATGTCATCAGCAAGAGCGATGTGAAGGCCTTGGCCGAGGCCGATGAGCAGGAGGTGGTGGCTGAAGTCCAGGTGAAGTTTTGATATTTTAAGTAGATCCAAAAGCAAAGGGAAAGTCCAGGCTGCCAGACACTGGGAGCAGGAGGGCTGTTGTTCCCAAGTGGTGCATGACAGGCCTGGGTGGGAGGAGGGATGGACACAAATGTGGGATGAAGAGGTAGAAGGCAGAAAAGGTCCCATTTCTCTGTGCCCTGTGCTCTCACAGCTGCTGCTATTTTTGGTGTCTCACAAGGTGCTGCCTAGCTCAAATCCACATGGATGTGGCACTTGGGGGCATGGGTTAGCGGTGGCCTTGGCAGTGCTGGAGGGACAGTTGGACTCAGTGGTCTTAAAGGGCTTTTCCAAAGTCAGTAATTCCATGATTCCACGTTTGTGGTGCTGATGAAGAGCTGGGCACTGGAGCAATGCACAGTGCCCATGGCAGGGGAGTTGTCAGCAGGGTTTGGGGTGGAGGAAAGAAGCATGGTCTGAACCAGTGTGTCCAGGTGGTGGTGGGGGGTGGGTGGCCAGTGCTGGCCCATGGCTCTGGCTGGGATCAGGGTCAGAGACACAGGACTGTCCTGCTCCCCTCCCCAGGAGTTTTATGGTGACTACATTGCGGTGAACCCACACGTCTTCTCCCTGAACCTCCTGGGCTGCTGTCGGGTAGGAACACGGCGAGTTGTCCTCGCACTGGGTAACGTGTAGCCCTCATAACCCGGGGCACTGGGGGGCTGCTGGAGGGGAATGGGCCTTGGCAAGGAGAGGAACACCGGGGGGTTTGTGTTCAGCCCCTGGGTATCTGCTGCTCCAGTGCAGCTGTGCTTTCCTGTGAGACTTCAGGACTTAGAAAAAAGGATGTGGGGAAGTTTGGGACCAGTGCATCCATGTGAGGTGCAGCCTTTCCTTCCAGGGCCGCAGCTGGGACCCGGCTCAGCTCACCAGGACAACCCAGGGGCTCACTGCTCTGCTCCTGTCCCTGAAGAAGTGCCCCATGATCCGGTACCAGCTCTCCTCAGAGCCAGCGAAGCGCTTGGCCGAGTGCGTGAAGGTGAGAGCAACCCACAGCACATCCCTTTAGGATGAATTCAGTCTTGGTTAGTTCTTTACATGTGGAGGGAGACACCTGTTTTCAGTCAATTCCTGTAAATTCCATCATTTACTTTGAGGCCCAGCACTGGGCAGGTCATGTCCCGCTCTGCTCCCAGTACAGCATTCCTGGGAGCAGTGTCCCAGTTCCCTGGGGCCTTCAGCTCCTCCCTGGCAGTGCAGACAAAGCAGCACAGTTGGGGTTTCACCCTCTCTTCCCTCTGTGCTGAGAGGGAGCCTTTTCCAGGCGTTCAGGTGGGATGTTTCCCATGTCTCCACAGCAAGTGATCACGAAGGAGTACGAGCTGTTTGATTTCCGGCGCACCGAGGTCCCTCCCCTGCTCCTCATCCTGGACCGGTCGGACGATGCCATCACCCCACTGCTGAACCAGGTGAGTCACACCCAGGTGTGCCAGGCTGAGGCAGGGGTGGGAATCCTGCAGCAGCTGGAGTTTTACCCCTGTCAGGTCATGGGTTGGATGTAGGAGAGAAAAGTCCCTGCAAAATCCCTCTTTTATCCCCTGGCTAGGTTTTCCAGACCTGAGTGGGGGTTGTTTGTGCTGACTTCAGTGGCAGATGGACCCAGCACCCTGGAAAACGGGGCCACCAGCACTTCAGTGTGGCTTCTGGAGCCCCAGGGCTTTGCAGGGCCTTTCCCAAGGGTTGTTTGTGGGGCTGTGGGCAGCACACGGCTGTCGAGTGACCTTGCCCTGCTGAGTCTCCCTCTGTTACTGATGGCTGCTGCGTTTGTTGGGAGCTGTTGGATTTATTTGTTCCATGCTGTGCTGCAGATCTTGGCAGGATCTCTTGGTCTCCCTTCATTTCTGTGGGGTTCCCTTGGAACCTGGGGATCAGGAGTTGCACCGGGGTGGGATCAGCAGCCCCCGAGCTGCTGTAACACCAGTTCTGCAGGAGCTGGAGGTGACATCTGTGTCACAGAGGGGTGTGGCTGTCACAGCCCAGCTCACACCTGGTTTGTGGTGTTTAGGATTGTGCTCAGCATCAGGCGTTATCTGCTGTTTCAGGATTTCCTATCCCAAAGAGATTCCCGGGGATGTAAATGGAGTGTTGGGCACGGCAGGGCTCTGATCAGCTGTCACTGTTCTCTCTGGGTTATTATTAGACTTCTCAGGATAAAAATAGAAACTCCTGATGTGCAGAAATGCTCCTGCCAGTGGAGCATGTAGGGAATTCTGTAGTGGAACTGTGGGACCTCTCCCTGCCTGGGCAGAAAGTTGGGGGGTTTGGTGGCCAACAGAGGTGTTGGAACAGGAATGTTAATCCCCATCCCTCTTCAGTCTCTTTTGAAGGTACCTGCAGGAATTCCTGATCTGGTGGGAGGTGTCCCTGCCATGAACAGGATGGGTTTAATGTCCCTTCCAACCCAAACCATCCCATGATACTGTGATTCTGGAATGGCCCTGGAAGGGGGGAGGTTTCCCTGTGCACTGTCTCCCCATCTGATTATTTATCAGTGATGTTTATTTTCATCCTGGCTGGTCTGAGGGCCACACTCCCAAACTCTGCCGTGTGTCCTGGGCTAGCAGGAGCAGCTCTGGCTGGGTTCAGCTGAAGTCCATTGATTTCCCAGTGCTGTGTCTCACCAAGGTCACCCCTTTGCCTTCCTCTGTCCCCTGGCAGTGGACGTACCAGGCCATGGTCCACGAGCTGCTGGGGATCAACAACAACCGCATCGACCTGTCCCGGGTGCCGGGGATCAGCAAGGACCTGCGGGAGGTCGTCCTGTCAGCTGAGAACGACGAGTTCTACGCCAACGTAGGTGTCCCAGGGGGGCTTCACCAGCACCCACAGCTGGGGGTTTGCCACAGGAAAGGAGCTTCCCAATGACTTTGAGCCTCAGGGTGGGGATGTGCCATTTGTGACTGTCAGTGTGCAGCACCAGGGATGTCTGGAGTGAGATAACGTGTCCTACAAAACGTGTTTGTAGTTTGATTTCAAACCCTGCTGCAGGTTTTGGGGGATGGAGCCGCCTTCTCCCAGCTGCTCAAGGCTCTTCCTTGGTCAAGACTGTCTCAATTGAGTTTCCCTTTGCTTCCCATCTTGTTCCACACAGAACATGTACCTGAACTTCGCCGAGATTGGCACCAACATCAAGAACCTGATGGAGGATTTCCAGAGGAGGAAGCCAAAGGAGCAGCAGAAGCTGGAGTCCATAGCAGATATGAAGGTACAGACAAAGTCCATCCCAGCTGTGTCCCATCCTTTAATGTTAGGAGTAAATAAAAAGTACATCCCTCCCAGAAATCTCCTGGTAATGAGAGAAATCCTCTGGGCTCCTGGGATCAAGGTGTCTGATCCTCTGCACACCTGCAGAGAATTGCTGGGAATTTGTACAGTTTATGGCTGGCTGCACCCATCTTCTACCTCCTGCTTTTCCCTGGAAGCACCCACTGCCTCAGTTTCCCATCACAGGCCTTTGTGGAGAACTACCCTCAGTTCAAGAAGATGTCAGGCACAGTGTCCAAGCACGTGACAGTGGTGGGGGAGCTGTCCCGGCTCGTGGCGGAGCGGAACCTGCTGGAGGTGTCAGAGGTGGAGCAGGAGCTGGCCTGCCAGAGTGACCATTCCAGTGCCCTCCAGGTACTCATCCTGGCTCTGGGATCGGGGGGGTTTCATCCCATCACTCCCTTGGCAGTGGGGATTTGATGCTGGGAGGCAGTGGGAGCTCTGTGTGTGGATACCCTGCATGTGGAATTGCTCCTCGGTGCTCAGCTCAGATGGGAATGAGTCATCGTTAATAACTGGCTTGAGACATCTTTGCAAATCCTGTCCTTACATCCCACAATCCAACATTCTTTCATTATATTCAGCCAGTTGGCTTCTGGCAGGCTCTAGGATAAAACAACCTCAGATGCTGTGTAGGAGCTGATGTGTTTGTTGGGCAGGAGAAGAGCTGGAATCCACGGAATTGTCTTTACCTATTTTTTTAAGAAAAGCCAGTGGAAAGACTCTTAGATCCAAGATTTCTTTGGCAGAGAGGCCTGGAAAAGCTGGAGGGAGGTTCTGTGACAGCTGAGCGTGGCCCCTTGTGCTGTGACCAGAGCAGGGTCTGGCAGAGTCAGTGGTGATGGATTTGGGCTGGTGTTCAACAGCAGCTTTGGGATGGGGCTGGCTCAGAGCAGGGCTGGAGCAGCCACTCACTTCTGAGAAATGATTCCTTGATTTTCAGTAGTGGAGGGGGATTCCCAACACGTAACAGACCCTTGCATGGCACTGGGGAAGCAGAGGGATTGGGAAATGAGGAAAAGCATTTCCAGCAGGTTTGAGATTGGAGTCTGTGACTCTGAACTCCAGGTGGGGGCCGAGGGGGTAACACTGGACTGTCCCCAGAGGTGGAATGTGCTCCCATCCTTTGTGCTGATGCTTCCCTACGGACCAGCGAGTGTAGGGGTGGGATTCCATAGCTGGTGTCTGGCAGGATTTACATGGCTGAGTATGGAACTGGGAATGCAGCCAGAAATGTGTTTGCTGGAAGCAGCCTCTGAGGTCCTCATGCTGTATCACTGTCTCCAGCTCAGGTTGTTGCAGTTTAAAAGTCAAATATTCCCAGTCTGCTCCCTCCCATGATTTTTGATGGAATATACACAGCACAGAGCTGGTGCCAGGTGAATCCTGGTGTTCCTGGGGTCACCTTGGTCCTGCTCTACAAACAGCATTTCTGCAGTTTTAGAGCAGAAATGCTGCCTCAGTTTCCTCAGTTTCCATCCAGCCCTGTGCCTGTGAGCCCTGTTGTATTTCTGGCAGCTGAGGCCACTGGAAGATATGCAGCAGCTTGGAAATAAATGGAAACCCCTGTAGGTGGGATCTTTGTCCCTGCAGCCACCCCACCCTGGGCTGTCCCTGCTGCAGCTCCCACTGGCAGCAAGAGGGGCAAGGCCACGGGACAAGAAGCAGCAGCCAGAGCCTGGAATAAGGGTGGAATTGTTCTCCCCTGATGTCACTTCAGGGATTGTTGGATCTCTGGTGGCCTTGCCCTCCCCAGTCTGGGACATTTGGGTTCTTCCTCCCTGGGCTCTCATTAACCCTGACACAGTGCATGAGCCCTGGGAGCTGAATGGAGGGTTGGAATCCCTGCTCCTCCCATGGACAATGGCTGTTCTGTTCTCTGCTTCCTGCTGGTCCTGGCACTGCCAGCACAGGAACCTCCCTGGGGCTCTGGCTCTCCCCTCACAGGTGAATTCCTGACCTTGAATGGTGAAATTCCTCTTGATCTTCCTCACAGCCAGGATTTTATGCTGTGTTTTCAGTGAAATAGATGCCAACAAACATCTGGGCCAGGGTGGTGAATCCAGCAGCAGATCAGGAGTGATAACAGATCCCTGCTCTTCCCTGTAGCTGGGATCTCTCTTTCCATGCTTTAATTCCTTCCCTCCTTTTCTTCCAAATGTGCAGTTTGTTCCTCCGTGTCTCACATCCAAAGGTTTGCTGAGACTTTGATGCCTCTGCCTTGCACCTTGCAAAAAGGAAATGGGGCTGGGGGGATTGCTGAGGGTTTTTTTGCAGCCAGTATAGTGGTGGAACCTCTGGGCTGGCTCTGCTCGATCTGGAAAGACCCAGGCAGAGCTTGGAGGTGTCTGAAAGTGCCCGTGCACAACTTCCCCCTCCTGCAGCACCACAAGGGGCTCAGGACCCATCAGAGGTGGGTTGTCAATTCCCAGTTCCATGGAAAGACCCAAAACCAATTGGTATTCCAGTAAATCCTCCTGTGAAGCACCTGAGGAAGCCGGGCTGTGGGGTTTATGCCACAACTGGATCCTCTTGCATTGCCCCTGTGGCAGTCTTGTTGCTGGGCAGCCCAGTGAAACCAGTCTGATGAGCGACAGTGATAAGTGACTGATAAACGACTGATAAGACGGTGTCCCCCAGGCTGCGGGCACCCGAGCAGCTCGCTGTGGCCCTGAGCAGTGCCGTGTGTGTCCCGCAGAGCGTGCGGCGGCTGCTGCAGAGCCCGCGGGTGTCGGAGCTGGACGCGGCACGGCTGGTGATGCTCTACGCGCTGCGCTACGAGCGCCACGCCAGCAGCGGCCTCCCGGCGCTGCTGGAGGAGCTGCGCGCCCGCGGCGGCACCGACAGGTACCGCAAGGTAACCCCGGCGTGGGGCAGGGCAGGACGGGGGGCAAATAACCCCGGCGTGGGGCAGGGCAGGACGGGGGCAGGTACTGCCAGGTAACCCCGGGGTGGGGCAGGACAGGGGGCAGCCCCACTGTGGGGAATCGCTGCTGTTTGGGGTGAAACCTTCCTGCTCCGGGTCAGCCCAGGGCTGTGTTGTTGCACAGAGCTCTGAGCTCGGCTGGGACCTGTGGGTGGGGCTTTAAAAGGTGTTTTAAATAAGTGACTCGATTTCCATTTCCTAAATCAGTGATGTTGGGGGTTGGACTCCAGAGGTCCCTTCCACTCCTGACTAGTCTGTGATTCTGTGATATTATGAAGGATTTAATAAAGAAGGGATGGCAGGAGCCTGCTGGGAGGGGAGTGTGGGACACACATGGGCCTGGGATGTGGTTCCTCTCTTCTCTTCCTCCCCCACTTTCCCCAGCTTCTGCAGCACAGGCAGTGGCTGCAGTGAGGGGCTGGGGATGGAGAGGAGCTGGCAGGGAGGGAACAGGCGGCAGTGCCAGGAGCAGCTGGGGAGGAGGTGGAGGAGCGGGATGATGTCACCTCGTGTGGAGGAGCTGATGTCGCTGCTGCAGGCGATGGAGATGGAGCCTCTCCTCAAGCAGGAGGGTCGGGGCGGGCTGGGGGGCGTGGGGGTGCTGCTGCTCTGCCCCCTCACCTCCACGTGCAGTTCCATTGGGATCGCCTCCGTGGCTCCTCGTCCCCGTTGCACACCTCCGTGAGGTGTCTGCAGTGACTCCTCAGCACAGCCTGGAAGGAGGTGCCAGGCTGATGGGGCTCCTGCCCTCTCCCTGCACAGCTGGTGTCCGCCGTGGTGGAGTACGGAGGGAAGCGGGTCCGAGGCAGTGACCTGTTCAGCCCCAAGGATGCCGTGGCCATCACCAAGCAGTTCCTCAAAGGCCTGAAGGTACCGAGATGCCTTGGGGAAATGGGACTCAACCAAAACTGCAGCCCAGAGGAGGAGGAGCAGGGCTGGCAGGAATGCTGTGGGCTGTTGGCTCAGTGGCTTCAGGGCCTGATTCCACTGAGAAAAACGGGAGTGAGCTGCTGGAGAGCTCCTCAATCCCAAATTCAGGGGTAGTACCTGCTGTGCCTCTGCTGATCCTCCTTCCTTGCTGGGCCACTTCCTAAAGAGCCTCTCTCCGGCCACAGGGCATCGAGAACGTGTACACCCAGCACCAGCCCCTGCTCCAGGAAACCCTGGACCAGCTCATCAAGGGAAAGCTCAAGGACAGCCAGTATCCCTACCTGGGCCCCAACACACTCCGGGACAGGTACATGGGGCCTTGGGGGCAGAGCCTGCACTGGGACACACCGGCTGCCCCTGGCACTGGGACATCCCTGCTGTCCCCACAGCGGGGTTGGACTGATGATGAACACAACTGGGGCTTGGCACAGAAATTTCTTGGATGTGGAGGTCTTGTATCCCCAAGAATGTTCCCTGGAGCAGGTTCCCAGGACTGGGGTATGTCTCAGCCTGGCTTGCCTTGCTGGCTCAGATGTGCCATTTCTGTTGGGTGGCTCAGGTGAAGGATGAAGCCCTCGCTGATCAGAGCTGGCTCTGTGATGGTGTTTGGGGACTGCCAAAAATAGTCCAGCTGCAGCTCTCCTGCCTGAGCCAGTACTGTTCGCAATGGAAATGGGATCCTGCTGGAGACGGTCATGCAGACCTAACCCAGACTCTGAGGAGACAGGCTTTGGGTGCTTAGTGATGATACAGTTCATGCTGGGAAAGGCCTGCACTCACCTTTCCCATGAGATTTCCCTGCTCTCCCACATCCCCTTGGGCAGGGAGGAAGTGGTGTGGGGATCCATGGAAATCTAGTGGCCAACATGCTCCCTCTGTGCCTGTGTGCCAACCAGGCAGGAGCAGCTTTGCTCGGGGTCATGCTGTCCATGCAGTGATCCAAGAAAGAAATCCCTGGTGTTGGTCCTTCCAAGGGATTGGGAGGGTGGTTACAGGAGAAGGAAGGAGCAGCTCACTTGAAAGCAGGATGTGCACAGCACACCTGAGTTTGTGTTGGGATGGAGGAAGGCGCTTCCCTCCTTTCCCCCCTTCCTCTTGCTTGGCTTCCCTCGACCATCCCACATTTCCCTGCTGGCTGGGAAATGTCCCCTCAGGTGAACTGAGGCACAAATCCTGGCAGTTCCTGATCAGTCACAAGCCCTGAGCCTGGGAGCTCCAAGGCAGCGCCGTGTCCTTGCCTGACTCCAGAATCGATCCTGGTTTCCCAGCCCCAGCAGATCATGCATTAAACATGGCACATGGATCCACGGGGATCAGGGTGGTGCTGCTGGAGGCTGCTCAGGGCTGTGGGTGAAAGATCAGGAGAGGAGAGGTTTTGGGGGATTCAGTGGGTTGTTTTCAGCTCTGAGCCCAGCACGTCACAGGGATGAGGGAGGGTCTAGAGGAGGCACCCTCGTGATCATGGATCACTGCCTCCAAGGTACAGGATTTATGCTTGGCTTTGTCTGATCTCAACTCAGTATTTGTGGCTGCTCCATCCCAGAAAGTGTTCAAGGCTAGGTTGGACAGNTGAACACAACTGGGGCTTGGCACAGAAATTTCTTGGATGTGGAGGTCTTGTATCCCCAAGAATGTTCCCTGGAGCAGGTTCCCAGGACTGGGGTATGTCTCAGCCTGGCTTGCCTTGCTGGCTCGGATGTGCCATTTCTGTTGGGTGGCTCAGGTGAAGGATGAAGCCCTCGCTGATCAGAGCTGGCTCTGTGATGGTGTTTGGGGACTGCCAAAAATAGTCCAGCTGCAGCTCTCCTGCCTGAGCCAGTACTGTTCCCAGTGGAAATGGGATCCTGCTGGAGAGGGTCATGCAGACCTAACCCAGACTCTGAGGAGACAGGCTTAGTGATGGTACAGATCACATTGGGAAAGGACTGCACTCACCTTTCCCATGAGGTTTCCCTGCTTTCCCACATCCCCTTGGGCAGGGAGGAAGTGGTGTGGGGATCCATGGAAATCTAGTGGCCAACATGCTCCCTCTGTGCCTGTGTGCCAACCAGGCAGGAGCAGCTTTGCTCGGGGTCATGCTGTCCATGCAGTGATCCAAGAAAGAAATCCCTGGTGTTGGTCCTTCCAAGGGATTGGGAGGGTGGTTACAGGAGAAGGAAGGAGCAGCTCACTTGAAAGCAGGATGTGCACAGCACACCTGAGTTTGTGTTGGGATGGAGGAAGGCGCTTCCCTCCTTTCCCCCCTTCCTCTTGCTTGGCTTCCCTCGANTCAAGGCTAGGTTGGACAGGGCTTAGATCCACCTGGTCTGGTGGAAGGTGTCCCTGAGAGATGAGCTGTTAGGTCCCTTCAGGCCAAACCATTCCGTGATTTGTGCCTTTATCCCAGGCCTCAGGACATTATCGTCTTCCTCATCGGAGGAGCCACCTACGAGGAGGCTCTGGCTGTGTTCAACCTGAACCGCTCCAACCCCGGCGTGCGCATCGTGCTGGGTGGGACCACCATCCACAACACCAGGAGGTAAAATCCACCCCTCTGCAGATCCTGCCTGTAACACTGCTGGCACAGCAGGAATTTGGGATACCCCACATGGAAATGGGTGTCAGTGCTCAGCTGTGCTCATGGTGGCTCAGGGACAGATCCCTGAGCTGGAGGTTTAACTTGAATTTCCATGAGTTCAAGGGCAGGCAAGTAGAGTTTTCTGCAGAGTTTTTCTAGTTCATAACAATGGGAAGCCAGGGCAGCACATGGGAATTCAGCACTGAATGAACCTGCAGCTGCTTTGCTGAAGGTGGGCAAAGATCCCTGTCAGTATGGAATTCCCAGTGGGAAATGTCTGATTTATGAATACAAATAATTTTTCCTGAACCCAAATTACTCACTTTGGGCGCAGGAAAGAATTGAAGCCACAGTGGGAATTGCTTCCCATAGGCACAGCTTGCTGCTGGCCAGGCAGGAGAACAGGAATTCTCTCCAGATCCCCAGTGCTCAGTGTGGGATGGTGGGAAAATCCTGAGCTGCTGCTGAAGCTCAGGATCTGCAGCTCCATCATTGGATCTGCTTGGATTGGTGCTGGTAGGAGCCACCCGGGCTGGTTTGGGCTCTGCTGCTGTGCAGTCCCTGAATTATTTACAGAAAAGCTGGGATTCTGTATCCAAATTTGCATTTCAAAGAATGAAGTGGGGGGGGAGAAAAAAAAAAAAGGAAAATAAAAGGCTGGTGCTTTGGAAGGGCTGGATGTGGCCCAGTCCTGCCTGGGGAGGACAGCAGAGGGCCTGTTCTGAAACAGCCCTGTCCCAAATGATCCATTTTCTCTTGGATAAGGTTTCCCTGAGGATGGAAGGACAATAAAACTGTCTCCTGTCCACTGTTATCCACAATTCCAGCACAGTGCCCTAGGATCAGGGATATCTCAGTACATCCATAAGGTGTCTGATACGAGGAAAGCCAGGTTTTAGTGTGTCCCAACCCCTCACATAATCCACGGCCTTGCTGATTCCTGCAGGATTAGGGCAGATATGTCACCAGAAACAAGAGGATTTGGGTGTTAATGCGCCATGTAAGCACCTAATCCTGGTCCCATTGTTCTTACTCCCTGCTGGAACTGGGACCAACATCTGTGGGCCCAGAGGGGTGGCCCAAGGGATGGAGAATCCGCTCTGCTCCTAGGGATTCCAGAGCAATTCCACAGGGTTTGGAGGAGAAAGGGTTACAAAGGATCAATAATCGGATAAAAAGGGTTGCCAGGAACATCTGGTGCTGGGGCTGACTCATCCTGGGCAGGTTGAGATGAACCTGCTGGGACTAATCCCAGGATGTGGGGCCTGACCCAGTTACCCAGTTACAGCCACAGTGCTGGCACCGGATCCTCCTGGGGACCCTCCTCACTGCACAAGGCTCATTTCTCCTGAGACTTCCATCTCCAGGCCCTGGTTGGGTGGAGCAGCTCTGGAGGTACCTGCAGATGCCTGTGCTGGGTCCTGACCTGTTCCTGCAGGATCTGCAGGGTCCTTGGAGCAGCAGCCTCAGCAGGAGGGATTTGTGCTGTGGTGCAGCTCATCCCTGGAGGGCAGGTGGGAGTTTGGCTCTTGCCTCCAGTCACCCCAGACTTGGAATGTGCTCAGAGAGGCCGTGCCAAGGGACCCTGAGGTGTCATTGGTCACAGGCACAACCTGCTCCAGACAGCACAGAACCAGAGACCCTAAAAACACCAGTCATTCCCTGCCACAGCTCAGTTCTGCCTGGTTCTAGTGCCTAAAAATAACCTGGAGGAGGGAGAGCTCAGGCTGGATCACAAAGCCAGGTGCCAGAGCCTGTGCCAGAGCTGGTGCCACCGTGGGCAGTGCCCTGGCTGTGCCCCCTCCCAGCTGTGATGGGACTCAGAGCTGGATCTTACTGCAGGGTTTTGCAGGAGATTTGAGGGTTTTACTATTTTTCAAACCCCTCAAGATTCACAACCTGGGCAGGAAGAGCTGCTCCAGCCCCAGTTTAGGGGAATCCCATTTCTGTAGGATTTGTGGCATATCTTGGTTTGTATTTCTTTATCTTTTGGGGTATTTTTTTAAGCCTTGCTGCTGAGATCACCTGATCAGCACACTGAGGGATGAGTCAGCCTGGGAATGGCCGTGGTGCCACTTGCCAGAGGAACCATCCTCGGGCAGCATCCTTCTGGCTGGGAGCATTCCTGGCTTTGGGAGCTGCTCCCAGCTGTGGGTGTGCGATGCCAGCAGGCCTGAGGTTTGTGCTGGGGACAGTCACAGCCCCTCTGGCCTCGGACACCTCTGGGACAAGTATCAGGGTGCCACGAGCAGATCTCTGGGCCTTTTCCACTGACCTGAACCTTTCCTGGCAGCTTCCTGGAGGAGGTCACGGCCGCAGGATTCCGCGGCCGAGGCACTGACAGCTCCCAAGTCCCACCAAGGTCCAGCAGCCGACGGTGAATCCTGAAGGAATGAGTACTTCTTTTGCACATTCAGAGCTTTCCCAAAGCAGAGCAGGATGTTCCTGCCCTGCAGCTGGAGCTGCCCCTCCACACCCAGAATGGCAGCGAATGCTGGAGCTGGCACTAGCCCAACGGCAAGGATGTGCCCCCACTGCAGCTCCTCATTGTCCCCTCACAAACAGCTCCAGGACTGGGATGGTCACCTGAGGAGAGCCTGGGAAAGCCCTTGAATCCCTGCAGCTCCTGGCTCTTCACAGGACGCACAGGATGAGTCCCATGAGGAGCCCAGCAATGCTGCCCCATGCTGGGGGAGCAGCTGTGGGGGTGTGGCTGCTGGGCACAGGAGCCCTTTGCTCTATTGTCTGTATATGTTGGATCCTATTAAATCCCCCACTTTGGCCGAATCTGTCTGCTAGATGATTCCCACTTTCCCTTTCCCAAGGCCGCAAGGTGCAGTTACAGCCTGAGCCTCCATGGGAGCTTTTGCTCCCCTCCAGGACCACACCAAGGAACCTGCAAGTGCATTTCCAGCTCTGCTCCCTGGCCTCTAATCAGCACTTGATTGGGAATTAACAAGCCAGATCAAATGAAATGAGCTCCTAAATCCCTGGGAATTATCTTGGTATCACAACTAAGTCCCGTTGATGTGGGAGAGAGCAAAGCCCTGCAGGGAGGAGGGGACCTGGCCCTGGGGGTCCTGGGCAGCTCTTTGGGGAAGGGAGGGAAGAACACAGCCTGTGCTGGGGGGGGTTCTCTGCCCACAGCCAGGGGTGGAACTGGGTGGGCACCTGTATGGTGAATTTTTGGTGAATTTTGGGTTGTTGGGACAGGCAGAGCCCCTTACAGGTGACTCAGGTCTCTGACAGCCTGAGACCCCAACAGAGGGGAGCTGAGTCACAGCTGCAGAGGATACTGGGCAGCCCCCTGCCCCATCCACTCCTCCAGCAGCCCCTTCCCCAGACACTAAGGCTGTAATTGTTGTCAGAGACACAGAAAAGCATGTGTCCTAATTAAACTCCACTCGCCTTCCAGGCAGCAGCTTCACACTTGATATCCAGAGGCAAAATGCTGTGTGTGGGGTGTTAAATACATAAATAAACCAAGAGTTTGCTGATCTGCTCTGCAAGAAGAGGCGATTTTGGCAACGGTTTGTAATGGATCACCACAAGGAGCAGCTACAGCATCAGGGCCAGGGGTAGCAAAGGGGGCATGGGAATACAGGGAGAGACACAAACACACCTTGGAGAGGCTTTTCATCCTGCCCACAGGGATGGGGATGAGAAGCTGCACTGACCATGTCACCTGTCCCACTGGGGAGCAGCCTCCAGGGTCAGCCTCACTGCTGGAAGTGCAGCCTCCTGTTCCTGGTACAGAAATGGGAGACAGTTCCCTCCTATCTCCTTCCTTCCCTGTAAATTGTTGATGTTTCCAGCTCTGAATCATTGGTCACATCCTTCACAGCGTGACTCACTGTCGCACTGTCAGAACAGCCTGAGGATCCCAACTGCAGCTGAATTCCTGCTCCCAGGGATGGGGAGCTGTGTGCAGGTGTGCGTTACCTGCTGTGCTTTCAGGGCAACTTCCCTGGCACCAGAGGACATTTGGGAAGAGCGTGGGCCCTGGATTCAAAGGGCACAACAGAGCTGTCCTACTGCCACCAGCACTGTGCCATCTGGTATTGGCCATCAGCCGGTGCTCTGCAGGCCCTGGCCACCAAAAACAGGATGTGAGGAAGGACAAGTCCAGTTGGAAGGCAAAATGTCATTAAATAAACTGGCAGGTTCTGTGGCGTCCTGGGGATACACTGGGGGCCCTGGGCAGCCGGTGTGGCTCATCTGTCCCTCTGCCATCAGGACCAAACTTTGGGGTAAAAGGGGAAACTGAGGCACACAGATGGCAAATCCTGGTCCTGGGCCCCATGGAATTAAGGATTGCACAGGCACAGGACGAAAAGGCAACCCCTGGATTTGGTGTAGAGTGGTTTGTGTCTCTGTTTCAGGTATTCTCAGGTATGCAGTGCATCCACAGCTCATGGCAAAAATGCCAATGCTCAGATTGGGATACAAACACAGAGGCTCTGGAAATACTCCATAATCCAAGTACATCCCTAGGACTCTGTGTGCATTAATTCCAGAGTACTGGGGTGAAACTACAACTTGAAATCAGGGGTGGGAGATGTTGTCCAGGGATGGGATGGACACTGTCATTGGAAAGCTGATCCACTGATGCATGATGGATCAATCTATTTCTTGCAGGACATGAAGGAGACAGACAAAATAAGCCAAAAAAGGGCATTTTTTAGGAAGCCGAGTGTCTCCTCACTTTTGGAAGCCATGCTCTGAATCCAACTGAATCCTGGCTGTCGGACCCTCCGTGCTGGAAGCGACCCCTTCCTCCAGCCCCCTCCCCAGGAAATCTCCCAGCTCCTCTCTCCAGAGGGATTTATTCCCACTTCCGAACACCTTTAGGGGAGAAAACCCTCCCTGTGCCACCCGGCAGCTTTTCCCTCTCCTAGGAAGTTTCCCGGTGACCCATGACACCGCCGGCAACGCGGCTGTGCCCCGGTGGGGGACACCAGGCGAGGCACCGCCCGCCCCGCTCCCGCTGCCCCACGGACCCGTGTCCCCGGTGAGTCAGAGACAAAGAAGAAAAACCCTCGTGGGCTGCGATTCGCCCCGTGNCCCTGCTGCTGCCCCTGCCCAGCGCCCCTCCTGCCTCCCGCAGCCGCCACAGACACTGGGTGATGTAGGCAGGCAGTTTTCATCTTGGAACACAAGGAAACGATAAAATCCGGAGGCACCATCAATCCGTCGCTCTTTGCCGTGTTGTGTGCTGCACCCAGCGATCCGATCATCGCTGCCTACGGAGACACCTCTGATATAAACCAACCATAGATTTCACCTCTTGAATTAATTGCTCATAAAAAGCTCCAAAACGCGATGAAAACCGCAGCAAAAAAAAAAA
>VXBC01005459.1:12828-41715 GCA_013399945.1 Ploceus nigricollis | reverse complement strand
AAAAAAAAACAAAAAAACCCAGCTGGTTTAAATTCCGCCCATCCCCCTCCTGTTCCCCTTTCCATGGGTAAATGCCCGTTGGATGAGGCGATAGAGACGCGGGCCTGTCTTATATAACCGCGGAGGGAACCCTGCCCGCTCCTCGCAGCGTCCTCCCGATGTCGCTTCGTGCCTGCAGCACAAAAATCCCCGTGGAGTGACCCCGGGGAAGGACTCGGTCCCGGCGTCGGCGGAGAGAGGGGCCGGAGGGAGGGGGAGACAAAAGTTGGGCAAAGAGGGAAGGTGGGGGGAGAAAAGGAGTGTAAAACCAAGAATAATCCCGTTTTCCCCCATTTTCTTCCCTCTCGCTTTGTGTTAGGGGAACCAGGATGGAAACCAGCAACCTGTGCAGCCGGAGAAGGTCGGCTGGG
Organism: Ploceus nigricollis; assembly: GCA_013399945.1. Lineage (NCBI taxonomy): Eukaryota > Metazoa > Chordata > Aves > Passeriformes > Ploceidae > Ploceus > Ploceus nigricollis. The sequence continues at coordinate 41,305 of VXBC01005459.1, read as the reverse complement.
TGCGGAAATTTTGCGGGAAAGGCATTTTTAGGGAAATCTGGAAAAACCGTTATGTGGTTCTGAAGGGAGATCAGCTTTACATCTCGGAGAAGGAGGTAGGATCGGTTTCAGTCTCCTTTCCCATCCCCCCCTTCCTCTCTTTGCATATGAAAGGCGCAGCCCCGGCCCTTCCCAGCGCCCCTCCAGCGCCAGCCGGGCCCTGGAGGTTCCTCGGGGGCTTCTTCTCCCCGGGCTGGCGCCGGCGGGACCCGGCCGGGGTCGGGGTCGGGGTCAGCTCTGACAGCGATTCTCCCAGACAGCTCTGCTGGGAGACATTTTCCCCAGCGTGGAGACACGAAAGGATTCACTTAGCGAGAGTTAAGCCTTCAAACCTCTTTCCGCCGCGGCGACAGCAATGCCGGCTCCTTTCTGTGCCTGTCCTCCGTCCTTGAGCCCAACACTGCCTTGTTCCCACCTGCTCATTCTGTGTTTGGGAATAACTCCAGTCTCCCGACTGGAATCGAGCCATTTACAGGTCGATCTCTTGCGTTTTTTCACGAAATTTCACCCCGGATCGACATCCTGGTGTAACACGTGCCCCCTGCACTGCCCCTCGTCTCCGTGCTGGGCTTTGGGGTTTAACGTGCTGTTGACATTGGAGGTAATCGGATGTGACTGTCAGGCTGAGCCAGCACCTGGCTGTCCTTGCACGCCCCCCCTGTGCTTTTTGTCTCCATAAATCCATCAGGGAGAACTCCCCTTCCTCCCTCCCATCCCCTGTGACATCCCAGAGCTGCACTGGGCAGAGTGGTGCCCACAGCAGGCATGGGGGTTGCTCCAACTCAGGGAATTTGGGATAAAATCCTGGTCTCTCTGGGTTTCCCCCCTCAGTGGAGGTAATTTTCCTGACAGACTGTGGTTGGATGCCCAGCTGCCTGGCCTGGCTCTGTCAGCACCTGGAGAGAGGAAGGGATAATTTGATTTAAGGTTGTTTGAGCCATGGACATGGCACAGGCAGAGGGTCAGGGCTTGTTACAACAGAGAAATGGCCTAAAAAGTGGACTGAATGCCCAGGTCGTGCTGAGCTGCTTGCTGGCATTCCAGAGCTTGCTCCCTTCAACCTCCTGGCTGCTCCAGAGCCAGAGGGAAACACAGGAACAGGCAATAGATGTCCAGGTAGCTACAGATCAAATCCAGGTGTGCTGGGAGCCCAAGAGAGGGATGAGGCTGGAGGGGCCACGCAGAGCCTGTTCTGAACAAGAAGCTCTTGTGTTTGTGTTTCATAGGGGGAAAACCACACAGCTGGGCCTGAGGCAGCCCCCGGGCTCCACGTGTGTGTGAGGGACCATAAATAACAAGCAGCAGCCGCTGCTGAGGCTTTATATGGAAGAATCTGTGGTCACAGAGATGACATCTGGTGCTGGTGTGTGCTAAGGTGACTCTGTGCTGGCCATGGAGGTGACACGTGCTGCTGGTGAGGTGCACTGAGGTGACTCTGTGCCCGTGGCAGTGGGGTCTGGCATCCTGGGGGTCTCACTGTGGGGAATCCCCAGCGGTTCCTGGAGGTGTCCCAAGATTTCCTGCTCACAGGGTCTTGGAATGTGTGGTGCAGGGTTTGATGCCAACCAGAGCATCAGCACTTAGCAAAGCCAGGACCCCTCCCTGCCCCAGGGAAGGCCCACGTGTGGCTCCAAGCTCTGCTCCCAGAGCACCTGCTGTTTCCTGGGAGCTCATCTCATGCTCAGCAGCTGCTCCAGAGGTGGTTCTGCAGGTGAAGCCACATTCCCGGCCCTCCCACCATCTCAGAGCAGAAAGGGTTAAATCCCAAGGCTCCTGGAAGCTCCTCGGCTCTGCCATGCGCTCATTAAATGAATTCAAACCAGACATTTATTTACTTTTGCCTGAATTTCTCCATCTGGGAAGCAGGGCAATGAATCCCATCTCCCCAGAGCACATGGGGACGGGGAATTGTCTGTTCCACACCAGGATCCCTTGGGAATTATGTTGGCTAGGGGCAGGTGTTGATGAACTGCTCAGAGCTGAGCATGGGCTGAGGTCTGGAATGGGGAGATTTCCAAAATTCAGACTAACAAAATCCCATCAATATCCATGCTGATTCCTCCTGGGAATCTGTGTGCTTTTCCAGTTGTCTGTCTAGGACCTGGGCTTGCAGGTCAGGGACCAGCCCTGATTATTCAGTTTTGTCAGGAGAATTTGGAAATGCCTGATAGGAGCCTGGGCTTCTCCCTGGCAGAGCCAAGTCTGTGAGGAGAGGAAATGTAGTTTTTCAGCCCAGCTGATGGAAAATGCTAACAGAGTGTTTGAGTGCTGCCCTTTGAGAGCTGTGGGACTTGTCTGACACGTCCCGAAATGGGAGCTTGAGGCTCTGGCCGTGCTCACTCCGCTCCCCCACGGCTGCTGAACTCCATGAACTCACACCAAAACCCTTGGTTATTCAGCGTTTGGTCATCAGCCAAAACCAGCTCTGTAGAGATGAGCTGCAGCGAGCTGAGCTCTGCTGAGCACACCACCACCTTCTTAGCTCACTCTTGCATTCTTTCCCCTCGGTCCCTCCCCCCCCCGGCACATTTCTGGGAATTGTTCCCTGTTCCTGGCCCAGCTTTGTCCCTGCCTGCGCCGGGGAGCAGCGGCCGAGCTGACACAGCCGGGCTCGGCACTTCCTCGCAGGAAGCCGGGGGCTGCCAGACAGCCCGAGCCCGGCTGACGAGGGGGATGAGGAAACGCTTCTCTTGAGCATTCGCTTGTTTGCTACCAAAGGCATCGGCTCAATTAGCACAAGAGCACTCGAGGAGGTGCCGCTCCTCGGTTCCAGCTCGGCACAGCCGGCGAGGGGGCTGGGGGTGTGTTTGCATACTCGGTTCTCTAATGCTCCATGGGGCGTTTGCCCTCAGTGAGCGCTGCTGAACACAGCACAGTGGGATTTTGGGAAGAAATTCCTCCCTGTGAGGGTGAGAAGGCCCTGGCACAGGTTGTCCAGAGAAGCTGTGGCTGCCCCTGGATCCCTGGAAGTGTCCAAGGCCAGGTTGGATGGGACTTGGAGCAATCTGGGCTAGTGGAAGGTGTCCCTGCCATGAATTAGATAAGCTTTAAAGTCCCTCCAAAACCATGTCATAATTCAGTGATTCTGGGGGACCTGTGTCCCTGGTAGCCTTGGTGGTGACTCTTTGGAGAAGGGACTGAAGCAGCCACGTCCTGCCACCATCCCCTCATCAGCTAAGGGCAGCGACCTGGCCATGACAAGGACTGGACAGTCCCAGTGTGCGTCCCTGTCTCAGTGACAGCCTGGCTTCAGCAGGAAGCTCCGTGTCCCCTGCTGAAGCAGAGCTGCTCAGCTGGAGGAAGTGAAACTTTGGTGGTAGCCTACAAGGGGAACTGTCTGTCCCAAAACTGCCCATGTTTGGGTATTTGGCTGTACTGAAAGTCTGGAGGTTTCTGGTTACATCCTGAGCTGCACTGTGACCCCCCGGGCGTCCCGTGGGTGCCTTACACGGGGTGTCTTGTGATTTTCTGCACCTTCCGCATTTTTCTGTGTCCCATTGCAGCAGGGAACTGCTCAAATCATCACCAAAAATCCCAGACTGAGCACCTGCCCTGCCCCTCTGTGCATGGTTTGACCCCAAAACACAGCCCTGAGCCGGGTCCAGGAGGTTTGGAATCACTGCAGGTCACAGCTTGATGAGGAAATTCAAGCTCTCATCAGTGAGACACCCAAGGGCAGTTAATTAACCCAGGTCGGAGACCCTCCTGCTGCCATGCACTGCCACGAGCCTTCCTATGGGAGCAGACCTTTGGAAGCACAAACAGCTGTGACCCTCTGGAGAAGGGATTTGGGTGCCGTGGCTGATGTTCTGACCCGTTACAGCACCCCACATCTCAGGGCACGGGGAGTGCTGGGTGCCCCTGGGGCCAGCCTGGGCGGGCAGCAGCTGCGGGGGAAGGAGTGCAAGGAATGCAGCTCCCCTCCTTGGATCCGAGCAGCGTCAGCAGCGTCAGCCTTGGCACAGGCAGTGACACCCCGAGCAGAGCAGGGGCAGCTGCCAGGGGTGCGGGGCTCTGTGATCTCATGGCTGCAGAGAAATGTTCCCTGCTGTAGGGATGGGGGATGCTTCTGATTCCTTTTCCATGCCTCAGTTTCCCTTCCCTCACCTGGTAGGAGGCAGGTGGAACCGCAGGGCAAAGTTGTTTTGCCTGCCTCAAATGGGTACAACTCGACAGCAATGCCAGCAGACAGCCAGGGCAGCACCTGCTGGGATTAATTCACCTTAATCCTTCCAATCCCGAGCTCCCCACAGGGCACGGAGAGCAGGACCCGCCTGCTGGTGAGGCTCTGAGGTCCCTCAATTCTTAAGCCTTTGGCAGCTGTGGGGAAGGAAAGACCTGCTGGAAACCTCCCAGCAGGGAATGGTTTTGCCAAAATCAACCACCAACCTCTTGCTTCATCCCTTCCTACTGAGAACTGATAGCAGAGGCTGCTTCCTCCTGGGCACTGCCCGGGTGCTGGGACACATCCAGCCAAATCCTCTTTGGAGAAGCCTGGAAGGTTTGATTGGATGGCCCCTATCTCACTGAGAACATGGAGGAGGTGACACCCTGCAGGTTTGTCACCCACCTGTGATTGATACAGTGACTGGGATTTCAGCTCTATTGCCCACATGGCCCTAGTAGGTCTGTGGCTCCTCAGGGGCTGATTTTGTCCTGTTTTCACAGAGAATGGGCTGCATGACTGTCCTCAGCCTCTCCTACCTCTGAGGCTGCTCTGAGCTGCCTCTCATGCCACCACTTCCCTCCTTTTGGCCTCAGGAGCCTCCCACAAAGGACAAAAGAGCTGGCAAGTGCCTCTGGAGTTGCCTTTCACCTTTCTTGTCCTGTTTCTCTTCCTGCACACTGGATGCTCTCTTACATGAGCATGAGAGGGGGCTCAGGTGGCCATGCCCCTCGTGAGACACCCACTGTTCTTCCTGTGCCCCCTGGAATTTCTGTGCCACCACAGCCACCTACTCCAGGCTGCTGCTGACCCTCTCCCCCAGGAATCCCGCCGTGGATGTTGCTTATTCCCAATTTTAAGCATTTTATAACGGGTCACACACAGGAGCAGGATCCCTCAGCGTGTCCCAGTGCAGTGTCAGAGCCCTGGCTCGTGTCATTCAGAGGTGTTTAAAGGACGAGCTGCACCTGCAGGGTGTTTGTATGAACCAAAGACACCTGCTCTGTCCTGCAGCCTCCTGGGGATACTCCTGCAGGCAGGAGGTTGAGTCCCAGCTGTGTGAGCTCTGCAGAGGAAGGGGAGGGTTGGGGAAGCCCCAGTGACCCACATGAGCAAACATCTGGAGCAAGGGCTCTGGTCTCAGCCACAGAGCACAGCTGGGGGCTCGGAGGGGGATCAGCTTTTCCTGCTGCAAATGAGTCGGGCAGAATTCAGCTGAGATTCTTGGAAAGAGGTGGATTGTAGGATGGGAGTGGAAGAGATCAAAGCTGATTAGCAGCGTGTGGGGAGGATGTGCAGCCAGACAGTCTCTGTTATCACACCCAGACACAGGGGATGTGTCACAAGCAGGAACCAGCTCCGGGCCAGCAGGGATGGCAGTGCCGGTGATTGTCCTGTGGATCCTGGGGACACAGTCAGGATGAAGGATAGAGGGGAGCTGTTGTCATCAGGCAGGGCCAGATGGTCAGTTTATCCATGCCCCTGGTTAGGAAGCTGGTTTAGTCACCCTCTTTGATTAAATTCTATGGAAGAATCATAGGGAGTTCCTTCAGTGCTTCCCAAAACTGTGGAGGAAATGTATGAAATGGGGTGGAGTGCCTTCAGGAAATCCAGGGGCTCAGACCTCACCACCATCTGCCTTCCCAGCACCCGAGTTACACACCCTCCAGCCTGGGATGACTGGCTGGAGTGGGATTAAGCAGATGGATGTAGATTTGAGCCTGCTGCAATGTTTGTAATGGACATGCAAACCCGAGCTGTCTCCCACCCCAGTTTCCTAATTCCTCGTGTTTACCATGGAAGAGCAGAGCTTCCCTGCTGTAGGAGTGGGATTGAGGATGGTGCATTAGGAGAGCGATGAAGAGGAAGGGTATGAACAGCTTTGCCACTTCCCCTTTGCTCCAAGTGTCCCCAGGGGATGGCACTGTCAGGGGTCAGCATCCAGACCCCTGTGTGCCCCTAGATCCCTGCCTGTCCCCCAGGGCAGCTGCAGCCTCAGTGACCCTGTGCCAGCTCCATCTTTAATCTGAGCCTCTGTGACACTGATCCATCCCATGTACCTGCCACACTGTGGCAGTGCAGAGTGTTGGGGAACAGACCTGGAAAATGGGAGATCTTGTAAAGTAGTCACTCAAGGACTCTTTAGAGGACACTGAGAGTTTCGTGACAGCCCAGCAGCCCCTGCCCTCTGGGGGTAGAAGAGGCAGGAATTAACCTGGCAAAGTGGGATTTTCTTGCTATCCCTCTAAATATGCCCCCTCATTCCAGAAGAGACAAGTTGAAACCCTCATGTTGAAATCCTGCTGGCTGGAGCAGCAGAGTCTCTGTCTGATATCTGCAAAGCTCTAATTTTCTTGCTGTTTTGCAGGTAAAAGATGAAAAAAACATACAGGAAATGTTTGACCTGAGTGACTATGAGAAATGTGAAGAGCTCAGGAAGTCCAAAAGTAGAAGCAAAAAGAACCACAGTAAATTTACCCTTGCCCACTCCAAGCAGCCTGGAAACACGGTATGTGGGGCTTGCCCAGATGCAGCCAGCACAAGAGCCACTGGCTCCAGGGGTGGCAGGGATGTGGATGGTCCTGGGGGATGCAGGGAAGGGAGGGATGTAGATGGTCCTGGGGTTTGCTGTGTGGGGCAAACAGGGCTGGAGGCTCAGCTCTGCTTTGCCTTTTCTGTAGAGGCCTCACACTAGCCAGGGCCCGTCTCTATGTGAGTTCTGGCACTGACCTGACTTCCCTCTTTTGTAGGCACCAAATCTGATCTTCCTGGCTGTGAGTCCAGAAGAGAAGGAGTCCTGGATTAACGCCCTCAACTCTGCAATCACACGTGCTAAAAACCGGATCTTGGACGAGGTGAGCGGGATTCACGCTGAGCCCTGGCTCCCCTGTCTCAGCCCAGGTGAAGGTTTGACACTCCTGGGAACAGCCCTGTCTTGGGGATACATCCACACAAAGTGTCTCCAGCAGAGCTCCTCCTGCTTCTCAAGGAGAGTGTGAAAGTCCCAGTTACACAAACTGCCAGGAAAAATAACAGGGCAGCCTGAGTTCAGCCTCTTCCTGGGGACTCAGGGTGTACTCAGAACGCCAGGTGGGCTGGCAGAGGCAGGTCAGGGTGAGCATTTCCACACAGTTTCCTTCAGTGGGAAGGAGAACCTACCTGGAGCAAGCTGTGCCCTCGCTCCAGGGCTGACTTTCACATTAATGTTTCATGGCAACCCTTCCTCAGCTCAGACCTCTCAGATCTCCCATTCACACTCAGCTTCCCACAGCGCCATGGCACTGCCAGGAGGCTCTTTCCTCTCCTGGATGGCAGCACAGAGCCTGAAGTGAAGGAAAACCAAGGTCAGACTAAGGGAGAGGTTTTAGAGCAGGAAGCAAACACCAGGAGAGATGACTTCCAGGAGAGCCTGTCACAGGAGTCTTTGCAAACAGGTTCAGTTGTCAGGAATGACTTGAACAGACGTAATCCCATCGTGGCACAGAGGGGAGAGACCAGGCAAACACTGGGTCGCTTCCAAGGCTGGACTCCCACACACCCCATTCCCTGCCAGTGTCCTCCTGCTTACAGCTCCAGGAGCTGGGAATGGCTTGTGTTCCGTGCTCACAGCCTGTGTCACCCTGCAGGTCACCGTGGAAGAGGACAGTTTCCTTGCCCACCCGACGCGTGACAGAGCCAAGATCCAGCACTCCCGGCGCCCTCCCACGCGGGGTCACCTCATGGCTGTGGTAGGTACAGCCAATCCCAGACACCTGCTTGGGTGAAATTCCCCTGGAAGTGTTCCGTTTGTAAGTGGAGTTGTTGGAGCTCCATCCCGAACTGAGAGTTGCCATAAGGACAGCTCAGGGTCATCAGCTCTTATCCTCTGCTCTCATGGACCACTGCACAGTGCAAACCTTCTGGCAAAGTCCACCCAGGCTCTGTCACTGAGTGAGGGAGCATTCCCACTCCCTCCCTGTAGTGTGTGCAGTGCAGACACCCCTGGAAGCAGGGACAGCCATTCTGGTGCCAACTCAGCTCTGCTTTCTGCTCCTCCAGGCATCTACCTCAACCTCTGACGGAATGCTGACCCTCGACCTGATCCAGGAGGAAGACGCCTCTCCGGAGGATCACGGCACCTGCGAGGAGAGTTTCCGGGTGGATCTGGACAAGTCCGTGGCACACCTCACCGCGGGGCGGCGCCGCTCGGACTCGGAGAACACCAAGTCATCGGAGAAAGGGCGGACAGGGAGCCTCCCCCGACAGGAGGTGACCTCGTGGGACAGAGCCGGGCAGCGCAATGACTCCTTTGACAAAGGGACCATGTACACACCGCAGGTCCCCAAAAAGCTCTCACACTCAGAAAAGAATAAATGTGCCTCCATGGAAGAAATCCTGTCCCGACGGGACTCTTCCACACATCGGGCGGTGCTGAGGAAGGGGCTGGAGGCTCAGTTTGCCTCGGCAGAGCCGGAGCAGCTGTCCCGGATACAGGAACTGGTTGCACTGAAACTGGAAAAAACTCAGGAACTGCTGACAGAGGTGAAGGGCTATGGGGAAGGCAAGAGAAAGACCAAGGACTCCAACACCAGCACCACCATCACCACCACCTCTTCTTCCTCATCATCTTCCAAGTCGGACTCTGAAAGGATCCTGCAGGAATCTGAGAGGCTGCTGGGGGAGGCTTCCTCCACCTGGAGCCAAGCCAAGAGGGTGCTGCAGGAGATCAAAGAGCTGAGGGACCTGTACAAACAGTTTGAGCTGCAGCAGTCAGACTCGAAGCCCAAACAGAGCTCACAGTCGCAGTTTAGGAAGAGCATGATGTGAAGGCAAGCCTTGGGATGGGAGGGAGGGACTGGGAAGGGTGGCCATCTGGTCTTTTTTTTAATTATTATTATTATTTACGGTGTTCAAAAGAGTGAAAAGGTGCCTGTTCTCACCCAAATTTGCTTCTCAAAGCTTGGACCCTTCCTTTCCTCCATCGCATCCCCTGATGAATCAACCCAGTGTTCCAATAAATCAGTTGCAGTTTATACCTCCTTTGTAAGAGCTCCCTTTGCACCGCAGGCCCCAGCTCCTGTCATGCTCCAAGGACAGGAGCGAGCACTGGTTCCTGGGAACTGCCCATGTCTGCCTAGAGCATCCTGTGGGGTGGAGCTGGATGAGCCCTGGCATTGCTGCTCTCATGTCTGGGCTGTGCCCCAAACTCTCTTTCACTGGGACACTTGCCCTGTTCCCTCTCAGAAATAAATGACATTAAAAGGTCAAAAAAGGTGTCCATCCCCACCACTGCCTGGAAGTCCCCATTATCTAGGAACTCTCCTGAAGATGTGGGAAGTTCAGGCCATTGAGACATTTGCTGGGTGCAGCTCACAGAGCTCTGTCCTGGCACAGTCCCCTAGAAACCTTGGGGGTGGCAGCTGTTATTTTGGGGTGCACGCAGAGCCCTCCAGCAGCGACACAATCCATACCCACTCTGATCCTGTCAGGCCATGAATGCTTCACAGACCCCCTTGGCCCCGAGCAGTGGGAGGTAGCAGCGATGTGTCTTCTCTCTGTGCAACCACAGGATCAAAGCCTTGGATTTGACAGCCCACACAGGCAGTTGGGGGGGGTTGGGCTTTTTCATTTTCATTTCTCTTTTTTTTTACCTTTTTTTTGAGCTGAAAAGTCAGGGGGTGTGTGCGGGAGCCAGACACCACAAGCCAACGGCAGTTTTGGTAGGTTTGCCTTGCTCTCTCAGGTGTCATAGTCAGCAGCAGGCTCTGCTTGGGCTGCCCAAGATCTGAATCAGCCCTGCTGGAAGGAAAGCTGAGCCCGGAGCAGAGCTCAGATCATCAGCTCACAGGCTGGCTCAGCTTTCCCACCCACGAGCAGGACATGGCTGTGTCTCACAAGTTCACTCGTGGTAACATCCAACCGTTCCTTGTTTTTTAAAAGGAAACCTAATTCTCTTACCTACATGGCAAATAGTCCACAAAAAATTAAACCCACAGAGTTACTTCCTGGTCGTGGTTAGTGTTTTCTCTTTCCTTTCCTGGCTGTGATGACAAGATTTTTTTAAATTAAAGGAAAAATAAAACCAAACCCCAAACCTTTCTCAATGAGTTTGGCTTAACCAGACTCCAGCAATACTTCCAGGGATAACTTTCCACGTTGATGAACTGGATTGCTTCACAAAGTTTTTTCCAAGGAACCACTGAACCTCCCTTGTGACCTGCATCCCAGGTAGTGCTAGTCCCACACCAGCAACTCTCCTCGGATTTTGGAATGCTCATTGCCATGCTGCTCTGAACAGAGGCCTCTGGAAGAACCAGCACACACTCTGGGGAGGGCTGAAAGGTCCTGCTGCTGGTGCAGCTGCCCCTGGCACACCTGAGCAGCCCTGCCCTGCTCTCTTCAGGGAGGCCCTGAAGCTCCTACAGGCAGTTTTGGGGATCTTGCCTCTCTGCTCACCCCTCACAGTTTTTCCCCCTGTTTCCCTGCTGCCTCCTGCCAGCTCCCTGCCCTCTGTGGCATTCCCAAAGCTGCTGGCATGGTGCAGGGAGCCCTACGGAGCTGCAAAGCCAAGGGCAGCACAGACGTGGCTTTGTGCAGCGCCCCCCGGTCGGTGGCTCTATCCATGCGGGAATAACACTGCACAAAAGGGGCCGTGCTCGCCCAGCAGTGCAGCAGCCGTCTGCCATTCCCAGAAAGGGCCGGTATTGTCCAGTGTGGCAATTATGTCGGGTCTGGAGACAAAACACTGGATCATTACAGGAATACAGAGCGCCCTGGCCGGGCAGTGCACAGCAGACAAGTCTGAAGCCTGATAATGGCCAAGAATTCTGGGTTCTGCCCAACTGTGCCTTGAAAACACGTACAGAACGGGGAAAAGGGGGCTGGGAAGGGGATTTCCCATTACACTACAGGGAGACGGGATTGGGACTGGATTCTTAAGATGTAGGCAAAGCGTCTCCTATAAAAATAGCTGCAATTTGCTCAACACATGCTGAGGAGTGGGCAAGCGTGTGCTGCGCTCGTCAGCTGGCACTCGGCTCCGGTGCCTGCACTCCCTGCCTGCTTCCCAGCACAGCCAATCCCCGGAGTGCTCCCGCTCCCAGCCAAATAAGGACCGCGGGGCGAGGATCCCCGGCTGCACGCGGCGCACAGGAGCCCACCCACCCTGCCAGCCAAAGCGCCTTTTTTGGATTATTTTCTCCCTCTCTGCTGCAAAAGCTTTAAGCAAACACCCCTCCTCCCTGCCTTCCTCCGTCCTCTGCCTTTCTAAGGGAATTAACAGAGAGACACCTTAGGAATTCTTGGGAAGAAATTCCTCGCTGTGAGGGTAGTGAGGCTCAGGGTGCCCAGAGAAGCTGTGGTGGCCCCGTCCCTGGAAGTGTCCAAGGCCAGTCTGAGATAGTGGAAGGTGTCCCTGCGCATGGCAGGGATGTGATGGTCCCTCCCAAGACCCAAACCATTGTGTGATTCCATGACTCTATGAAACACTGGCACCAAACACCCTGGGAAGGGAGGGCTGAAAACCCAGCAAAGCCCCACAAGCTCTAAGGGCTGGAGCTGACCCCACCCCAGAGAGTTCCTGCCCCAGGAGCACGTTTTGGGGTGCAGCCCCACAGATCAGCCCCATGTGACACACGCCTGCCCTAAGTCTCACCCACTGCAGCTCTGGGGACAAAGGGAGCAGCTGCAGTGTCTCTGCAGTGCTGAGAGGCCGCTGGAAAGCAGGGGGTACTGATTAAGAGGCTTTTGGTGGCTTTAAATAGAATTTACACTTGGAGGCAACTTTCACGCTGCTGACGGGCGGCAAAACTCGGGCGTAAAGCAGGAATGGGTTCACGTTGTTCCAGTAGCAGTGGGCTATTCTGCAGGCTGGAATTACACCTCACAAAGCAGTTCACAGGAATAAAACTGGGGTGGATAAAGTCCAGTTTCTCCAGCAGTTTCCATCCTGCTGGGTGCAGCTCAACCTCCCAAGTGGAGCAGGAACACCAGTAAGTCATGGCAGAGGGTTCTCAGGCTGAGGAGGGGGTGGATAAATACAATTTTTCAACACAGCCAATGGCTCCTGCTGTGCAGAATGATTTCTTGGAGTTACTGATGGAGAAAACTGCAGAAATGATTGCTTATTTTGTTATTCTGCAATAAGGCAAATGCCTTAAAAAGACAAATTAGGATTTGTGCCCAGAGGTGGAAGGTGGGAAGCTACAGACCCTCCAATATCCCAACTGAATAATATGTTCAGCATACCCTTAGAATAAATTCCATGGGATCCCAAGGCACTCTGATATGTTATCAGAGCTGGGGGCATTCTTTCCTGGACATCTGTGTCAGCAGCTGTAGGTGAACACCTGGGATTCCAGAGATGCCACTCGCTCACACCCTGTCCCTCACACCCTGACCCTGTCCCTCATCAGCTCTTACCCCCATGGGACAATCAGTTTGGACTTTTGAAATAAAATGGGAAATGTGGTGCTTCCTACCTTGGAGTGCTGGAGGATTAAATCTTCTTCCAAGTCCCTAGAGAGGAAGAGACATAAAATAGTTTGACCCACATTCACAAGAATAATTATTGACTTAACAAGTTCCAACTGGGTTTTCAAATTAAAGCTCAGCAAGAACAGACCCACTTCCCTAAAAAAAAAGAAAGAAAAGGGGAAAATTCAGTGGTTTTGTATGCCAGATATACCTGTGTGCAAGATGTATCCCTGGAATATGCACATGTGGAGATTTGTGTGTCTTCCCTCTCTTTAGAAAAGGATTCTTTGCTGAGATACACAGTACCATGCCTTGGATTTCTTTTCCCTAAATCCAGTTTGAGCTGTCAGAGAGTTCCTCATCAGGCTCAGAGATCCCCACACTCCTCTCCCTGAGTGGCCAGAGGGGCTGGTTTGACACTGGGGTTGTTTGACATGACACCTAGTAAAGTGACACCACAGAAAAGGTGAAAGGTGCAGCATTCCTTCCTATTGGAAGTGTTTCCTGAGCCTGGCCCAGGAATATCAAATCTCTGCTTTCAGACTCTGTTGATTTGTTTGACTCTAAAATGTCCTGAGGGACTGAAAACTACAGTGATTCTTCCACTTCCTTAATTTGTAATGCATTTAAAATTTTGTTACTCTGTTTTGACACAAATCATCCCAGCTTAGAGGTAAGAGAGGATTTTTAAATCTTTTTAACATTTGGGAATGCTTGGGAGAGGCCAGACCAGCCAGAGTTCAAAGGGCAGAGCTCAGCCCCCTCCTGACACCAGTGGCTTGGGAGTTCTGCACTGAAATGGTGATTTCTCCTTCCAAACCCCTGCCCTGGGGCTGATGAACGGAATAAAGAGCCCATACATGTAGGACAGGAGGACAGAGGGAACCATTCAGAGCTGGAGGAATCTGTGGCTCACAGGCTGATACTGAGCAGTTGGCAAAGGTCTGGCATGGACTGGAATGAGCCAGTGGAGATGTGGACATCATTATTTAAAGGACTCTCAACAAATGGGCTGAGTCATTAATGGCTTTAAACTGAAAGAGAGGAGGTTTAGATGGGATTTTGGGCAGGAATTGTTCCCTGTGAGGGTGGGCAGGCCCTGGCACAGGGTGCCCAGAGAAGCTGTGGCTGCCCCTGGATCCCTGGGAGTGTCCAAGGCCAGGCTGGATGGGGCTTGGAACAATCCGGGCTAGTGGAAGGGGCCCATGGCAGAGGATGGAACAGGATGAAGAAGAGCTGAGAGCAAGAGATCAATCTGCATGCACCCAACCTGCCCCTGGCACTGCCCAGGGCTCTCCTGCACTCCATTAGAGCCAGCTGCCCACAGGCCAGCACTGGCCCAGCTCCACCTGCCAGGTGCCACTGTGGTTTGTGCTGCACCATAAGACACTCCCTGGCTTTCTCCAGAGCAGCCTCCCTCTCTGTGCAGCCCAGTGTTTCTCCTCCCAGCCCACTTGCTGCTATATATAATCTGAGTGCTGTCTACCTTTCTGCAGAGCAAGCTGGGAGTCATGCTTCCCAGAAATCATGAGGTGGCATTCAGAACACTGACGGTTCCTGGAAAAGCCTGCTCGGAATGCCTGCTCCAGGCTGCTGCTCTCTTGTCCTTTATAGGTCACAGGGTCACTCAGGTTAGGTCTGCTGGCAGGACACAAACTGGTAAAGTTCAATAAATGAGAGGTCTGGCTCATACTGGCTCATAAGAGTAACATTTGGCCTCTGTATGTCAAATAGATCCTATGGAAAATCAGTTTCTCTCTCCTTGCTCAAGTCAGATATTTGCTTGCTGCCATCTGCTCTCTCCTGCCTTCCAGGGAAGAGTTCACCCACCAGCTCATCAATGAGAGCAAAACCACAGACAAATCTGGCTGAATTTTTGTTTCTTCATGGGCACAGCTCATCCTTCCCGTGACCCGAATCTGTGCTGCTGCAGCGTTCCTCAGGCAGCTCGTGACCTCAGTTATTCCTCAGTTCTAGAAACGTCACTGCCTGTATTTTCAGATGTTTTAAAACCAACTTCCCTTTTTATAGTGCCATTGAAACACTTTTCTGTCATTTTCTTACTGCTCAGCAGTTTGGGGATGTTTCATTACACAGAAAAGTTATCTCAGGGGCTCAGGCCCCAGGATTTGGACCCTCCTGAGTTATGGAATAACAGGATCAGAGTCTAACAATGAATCCAGAGCCTGTGAGGCAGGAAGAACGGGGCCGGTTGTTCAAACGCTGCCTCTGCCAGGTCCTTGGGGCATGATTTGGGATGAATCACCCTGTTCTGAGTGCCCTTACCCCGTGCCAAGGGTAAGTATGAGATCGCTGCGCTCAAAATAGGAAGGAGGTGCTCCTCCCCTCCCTCGCGATTCCCGGCAGGTGAGCTGCTCCTTCCTACGGCAGGGACAGGATTCCTGCAGGAAGGAAGCCGATGCCACAGGGCAGGAGGCACGTTTTCAATTAACTGATGGTGCAAGTGACAGTGAAGGAAGTGTTCGGTATTCCCTGGCGCTAAACATTCCCTAAGATTTTCCCACTTCATTTAAAGGGAAAATACAAACCAGCAGTGCCAATTTAGCTCCAGAGGGGAGAAGGGAGACTCCAAATGGGAACAAACCAGGTGCTCAGTACTGGGTAGAGCAGCGAGGGTGCCAGGGAGGAGGGAGCAGGGTAAGGAGGATTGTGAACATATTTACAGCCATCTGGCACCCTGAATTATCCAAACAATGAGGCTGCTTGAGCGCTCACTGAAACACAGAGAGGGAAGGAAGGAGTTTGTTTGGGCAGAGGATCCTGAGGGCTTTCAATGTATGCTTTCTGGAAATGTTTTATATCATTTATAAAGTTATTTATGTTACTGGAGATGTAGGGAAATGAAATCAGAAGGAAATGGAAGAGCTACTCCTCCTGGCATTTTTCCTTCCAGGTTTCTAGAAATCAAGTCATAGGAAAGAAAAGATGTCTTGGGAAATCTTGGTTTCTTGGGAGGCAGCAAGAGGGATCAGAAATGAATTAGGAAAGTTTGTCATCACCAAACTTCCATGGTACCCAGTGCAAAGAACAGCATAAATCCACCAAGTTCAGTCAATTCCAACCACGGATTTTCTGTATTTTCTGTCTTCGATTCCTTCCTGTGCTTAACAGAAGTCTTTTCACTCTCCTACCTACATGCTCTTGATAATCCCAGTGCACCACAAGTTCCGCAGGGCCTCGCCTCCCAGCACCTTCCAAAAGGTGCCATTTTAAGGAGTCACTTGGACTCTCACGGGTGGAAGGCAGCTCAGACACATCCGCGCTCTGCCTCCCCCTCGCCAAAGCCCGCGCCCGTCGCTGGTCGCGCTGTGCCCTCTAGTGCTCGTTCTCCCGCTCCACGGATTCTGCAACCCGAGTCCACCGGGAGGATTGGGAACGCGTTCCTATGGAATAGCCAACGGGAGCTTTCCATGGAACTGCAATTATTGAACTATTTCCCTTCCCTTCTCCGCACGTGGCGCAGGAGGAATCACACGGACTCCGCAGCAGCGTGTTCGTGCCCGGTTCCCCGTGCAGTGCACGCACGGATTGACAGGAAAATACATCCAAGAACAGCAAACCCGAGAGCCACCTGCTCCCACCCCGGCCAGGCAGCCCTAACTTTGGTCCAGACCTGTTTGATTCACAGTGGAAGCACATTTTCCACACCATTAGAAATCCACGTGTGTTGGAGAGAGGAGAAAGAGTGATTTGGGAAGTTTACTAAAGCACTTCAAAAACTTGCACTGAGATGCACATGAGAATTCCCAAATTTAACTACTTTGTGGGCATTTGATTATTCCCGTCCTCTCTGGGATTCCTCACTTTGTTCTAGGGAATACTTTTTGCTTTTCAGTGTTGATCTGGGAGTTTTCTTTGTAGTGAGAATGCTTAACATCCATATAGAAATTCTGCAGCAATTGAAGCCTCCAGGATCCACAACCTCAGAGCAGAGAGAGGTGAATATTCTTCCTCTTTCTGTTCCTCCTGTTGCTTGCAGAGGAATGACGTGGTCTGTGCAGGGATGTGAATGAGGAGGAACTCTGGATGATTGTGGGAAATAAAGGGCTCTCTGAGGAAAAACCTCATTAATTTGTGTAGTATGTTAATGTAAGAGATTTCATCAACAAGCAGCCTTCCACCCCCCCCCAGCACTACATGAGTGAGATGGAAATATCCCTCAGTAGATCATCAGAGAAAACATTCTCATCTCCACACGTCTGTGCTTCAAAGCACACCTCAAACACAGAATTTAACACCAGAAGCTTTTGGAGCAGCACGATTGTAGCAGGAGTAACGGGGTGGGTGTGCACAGGAGGTGTGAGCACAGCCAGTATTTGGCATTAAAAAGTCAGCACTCAATTACATCCTTAAATACACTTATGACATGCACAAGACTTGAATTCCCAAGGCTGATCCTACAGCTTTTGGTGTGGATCCCCCGACAGTGACGCTGATGAAAGAACAGACTGAAGATGTTCTTGGTTTCCAGGAACACAAATTACCCAATTCACTCCAACTGGGTTTTGCTGTGACATGGGAGCTCACTCAAAACACATGAATGCAGAAGAAACACCACAGCACACGCTTTTAAGCAGAATAATTATGACTCATCATGGTGATGAAGCTGAGACACAGATGTGATTCTGAAATGAGTGCAGAAAGGCACTTGCTGCAGGGACGCCTTAGTTTCAATACATCATTAGCCCTTCCAGCCTCAAATTCCTAATTAAACATGATTCCTGCACATCCTCAACATTCCCAGGGACAAGGATGTGACCAAGCCACTCACAAATGGCCAGAAGATATCAGTGATTCACCAAAGCAACGCTGAAGAGCTCTGGCTGGCTGCACCGCAGTCATCACTAGATTATTTTATTTGAATTAACTCTAGTCTAGAAGGAAATGCCCCTTAAACACCCTGTGTGAACACATTACATTCAGATAGGAGAGACCAGCTCCTTTTCCAACAGGAACCCACACTCTGGGGTAATTTTTTTCCTTTTCTCAGTGCCAGGAGCTCCCAGCTTTAATGTGTCCTGTGGTTTTCTGCTGGTTTGCTGTTGTGGCCAAACGTTTCTTTCTGGATTCTCCCTCATTTGTGCCAATTAAATTAGAAGCAGTAGGAAAGACTTTCCTTGGCTATTTTTGGGGGGAATTTTTTATTATCTTTTTAATGAGACACACTCAAAGCAGAAACTGAGCATACTATGAACTGTAATTTTAAAGTTTAAAACCAGAGGAGTGTTCCCCAGGAGATCAAACTCTTAACTCCAATAAGAAACCTCCCAACAGCAGCAGCAACAGGAATTTCCCTGCCCCAGGCTCTGCAGAGGGACATTTTCCACATCCTGCTTCAAGCAGCTGCTGTCCCTGACTCTTTCTGTCCTGTCCCGTGGGTTTTGGTACCCCGGGGGAGCTGCATTCCTGACTCTCCATTTGTGCCAGTCGATCGATGAGCAAATGGAGAACACGAGTGTGCACATCTAACGTGACACCGCAACCCCCGGCACAACCGAGAGACTCAGGAATGGATAAAAATAATTCAAGCAACATTTTTACCTCATAAATTCAGATCTCGTTCTCCGCTTCAGACCTTTGCAATGGGTATGACCAGTGAAAACTGGTGTATTTTTAGCATTCAGCAGCTCTGCTGCCAAAATCAACAACAGCTCTGTTTGCTGGAAAATGGGGCAGTTTTCATTCTGAGATTTCTCATTACTCCATCACGCAGTTCAAAGGATTTTACAGTTTTCTCCAAGGCCAAATTCCTGAATTCATGGGATTCCACGAGAATGTTGGCTTCCCCATTCTCACATAAAAATATGGATGAGTAAAGCTGAAAGTGAGCTGCCTGCGGGTTAGGCATTGAGAGATCCTTGGGGTTTATATCCTTGGCAGTACGAAGTTTTTAAAATTAATTTAATTTGAGGGAGAATAAAGGGGCAAAAAGGCTAACTGGTCATTATGGAATGTGCAGGAATGGCAAGAGATAGTTCTAGGAGTTCTTGGTCACATTTCATACCCAAAAAACCTCCCTTTTTTGGAAGTTTGATCTGTGGGAGCCCCAGACCACTCCCCTGACCCTTGGTCACAAAAATAACCCTAAATCCCTTCAGTACTGTGGCTGGGCTGAATTAACCTGGAAATGGGCAATAGGATGTAGGGATGTCATTGAGAAAGGGGAAGATTTGTCTTGGAACCTGCATACGTCACATTGCCCTGGGAAAGCAGGAGCAATTCAGGGGACATTCGGAACTACATGGCAGCACACACTTTGGAGTTCCCTTGCTACTGGACTTAACTAAGCAACCTGAAGAATTTTATGAGGAATTTCTTCCTATTTTCACCCGGTGCATTTGTACCAAATCCTGGCTGAATTTACCCTTTCTCACGTTGACAGCCACCTTCGGGAGCACGGTTTTTATTTTCGGTTTTCTTCTCCGCTTGGACTCTGAACCGCGTTGTTTTCCATCACCGGAATGAAGTTCACACAGCTTGAGGGGAAAAGCCTCTCCTGAAGGCTTTGGGGTGGAAATGGGGCATTTCGGGTGGGAGCAGAAGCTGTTTTGGGGTAGAAATGGGACTTTGGGGGCAGTTCCTCCCTCACCGCCGCCATGAGGGGCCTGAGGGGCCGTGGGCGGGGCGCCGCGCGCGCGGGTGGCGGGAAGGCGGAGGGGCGGAACTGCGGCAAATCTCAGCCAATCAGCGGCGGGGTCGCGGCTCGGCCCCTGCTGGCCGCAGCCGGGGAGCCCCGTGGGTCGCGGTTTCCCGCGCTCGGGGGCCCGCGCGCCCCCTCAGGCGGGTGCCCGGGCTGGGGGAAAGGCAACCCGAGCCTTGAGGAAGGAAGAGGAGGGGAAGCAGCACCACTGGGACGCGGGGAGATAAGGGCCGGGGAGGGAGCAAGAAGGGGCACCACAAGACAAAAGCCCCGGGAGAAGAAGGAGGAGGAGGAAGGAGCAGGACGGAGGAAGTCGCCCGCCGGCACGGCTTCCCCTCACTGCAGCAAAATGGAGGGCGGGGGGGCTGTGCGGTGGGACAGAGCACAGGCTAGGGCGCTGCTGGACCACGGGTAGCGGCCGCATCCCTCGGTCCCTGCCCAATTCCATCTCGAGACGCCGGGAGCGACAGGTGCCTGGCGCTGTGGCAGCAGGTGAGCTATATAAACCAGAGGCTGGGGCAGGGAGAGCCGGTTCCACACAAGTCATGACGAGCTGAGGAACCCGTCAGCCACACGGCAGGTGTTTCCTGGCTTTGAAGCTGTGCCCACACACCACTGGAGTTTTCTCTTTTGCCATCAAAGTACCCCGTGACAGCCTGGTTTTACCTCACCCCCCTGCAGGCCCAAAAGATGGATTTAACCTGTTTAAAGTCATCCTGGAACTCAGGTTTCCCTGTTTGGCCCCAGATCCAGTGGGAAATGGGTGCAGAGGGTAGAGGCGTGGGCCTTCAGCTGGAACAGCAATTCTTCTCCACCCTTTAAAACTAAATAAAATACCCCAGAAAGTCACCACCCATTTCTTGCCTAATTGCTCATCCAGCAGCAGAAAAGCCTATTTACCAAAGGCTTTCTCAAGTGCATCCAAGGGATTTTTGCCAGGAATGCTGGACTAATCCCAAGATAAAACAATGCTTTCTCTAGCTCGGGAGGAGCAGCAGGGTTTTTTTTAAACATTGTTCTTGTGTGAGGAATATTTCAGCACCAGACTTGGCTCAGGCTGCCAGGCACAAGGCAGGACCTGTGAAAAGCAAATCTCAAGACTCACCCAGACTCGGATGTCTATGACACCTGTGTTAAACTCACCTGGAAACACTCAGGGAACCATTCCAGTTTTCCAGAACATCCTTCCTCGACTGTTCCAATGTTACCAAGGACTCAGGTACCACAAGTCCAAGTTCCATCCCCAGAAACACACACCATTCTGCAGATTTCCACCCCATTTAAACACAACCGGAAAGAAAATTCCCTTACTCCATTCCTTCCCACAGGTGGACATACCCCGAGAAGTAATCCAATACAATAGTCTCAATTTATTTGAAATAATTCGGTTTGAAAACTTTTTAATTTAAAATTTACAGCACACATGGGGAGGAAACATGTTTTGTTACAACTAAAAGTTACCAGAAGAGTGCTGCAGGGCTGTTGTCTTTAATTTAACACTGTCATGGCTTTATTCAAAACACAGTTGCACAAAATCAGTTACTCCAAAGTTTCAGGAAAGAGTCGGAGAAGGAACCAAACCACACTATATACAGACTGCCATACAAAGAGCATTAAAATAGGACAAAACCTCTACAAAATATAAAACCCACCCTGACGTATTTGCATGAAAAGACCACCCACCAAGCAAAAAAGTTTCAAAAGTTATCTGGAGGCTCTGAATTCCTCATTAAAAAACGCTGTTGCTGCATGCCGAGCGGAGGACACAGGACCGGGGATGGTGACATTGGGACAGATTCTTGGGGTCGTGAGGGGCTCAGGTTCCACGTGGTGGCACGGCACTGCGGGTGTTTGGGGAGTGGCAAGTCTGGCTGTCACCCCTCAGAGCTCAGTCTGGTCTCAGGAGCTGGACTCGCTCATCCAAACAAGCCCACTACCCACATTATTTTAATCCATCAAAATAGACTCTTTTTTTTTTTTTTTTCCATTTAAAACTAATTTTATCTGCATCAGTAACAGACAGTTAAGTAAAACCCTGACATGGAGGTGCTCTAACGTACACACTTATAAATAACAAGTTTCAATCTAAAGACAATAAGCAAAAGGATGGGAAAACACTTTTTCTCTCAAAGCTGAGCACGGAGTGAGTGCCTCGCCCAGAGCCTTCAGGACATGACAACCATGCACTGACCCACCCAGGACTCATCACAAACACAGGACTTGGTTGTGGCTGCAAAGGAAGTTTCACCACAGCTTTTCTAGTGTCTTTAGAGATATCCCTTAAAAAACACAAAGCCCAAGGAGTCAGTTGTTCCCGAGTGTACCACCGCCCGCCAGGACTCCGCTTCGAGGCCGGGAAGGTTCGGCCCCGCTACACAGCTACAGGAGAAACCCAGAGTTAAGGCTCTAGTTGGGGGGGAAAAAACCACACACACAGGGGAGTGGGGCTTTGCAGAACTTCAACCCTGCGTGATCTAAACTCCACCGAAGAGCTGGAGGTCACACTGAACCAGTGTGTGAAATTCCTAAGGAACATCCACAGGGAACCAGGTGATGAGGGACCGACGCGCTCAGGCTCAGGAATCTCCCTCCTCCCACCTGCAGGCTCTCCCCAGTTTCTGGCAGCTATTGACAGCCAGGACAGATACAAAAATAAGTCTCTGGAATAAAGCTGTGTGTGATATTTGGTTCAGGACCTACGTGAGACAATGTCAGTCAGTGTGATACCACGACTGCACTGTGTGAAACCCAGATCACGCCTGAAGGAGGAATGCCAGAAGTCAAAATTTGTTTCCAACAGGAAAGATGATACATTGGGGCAGATTAGGAATTACAAAGGCTGCTAGATAAAAAGTTTCTCTGCACGTCCCCCATGCTCAGTCCTGACTTGTTTCTGCAGCAACTCAATGTAAACCACCAAATATTCCCAACTGTTACACACAAACGGAGCATTTTACAGCCAGATTTAAACAGTTTAAGAGGTGATGTGCAGAGAAGGGCCAACTTGGGTTCATTCTTCCCTTCAACAGTTCTAGAAAAGCTGGGGGGGGTGGAAAACAACACGCTTGGAGGAGTTACCCGTTCACTTCTGCATCAGAAATGCATATTTCATCTATTTTATACATTTTATAGCCATGAGTGGTGCAGAATTCCCAGAATGACAATGCAAGAGCAAAGTGAGTGAAAGTTTAACAAAGATTTCTGGCAAAAAGGTTTAAAACTACACATTAATTGCTTCGTTAATACCTGCAGTGACAATGGACTTGGGAGAAAATTTATGGATTGCAATCCTTTAAGGATCACAACTCTTTCAGTTAGCCAAAATACACCCTTGAAGGAATCTAGTGAATACTCCAAACACTGAACATTGGAGCAAGCAGGAAAACAAAAACATCTTCTGAAACCCACTGAGGCTTTACCCTGGAATACCCAAAATAGAGAGGAGCCTTCAAAAAAAAAATCACAGGAGTCACCTTTTAAAAAACTGAAACACGGGTGTCATCTAGTTGGGATTTCCAGTTGAATCCATGGAAAACTTGGCCTAGAGTCAACTGGTTTAAGGGAGTGGGGAATTCGCTGTAGAGCACTTTTCAGTTCAGCTTTTTAAGCATAAAAACTTTAAAATCCTGAATGAAAACTCCCAGTATTAAACCCATGGGACATGGGGTTGGATTCAGGGCTAACAATGACCAACACAGCAAGATTGTAGGAAATTAAAGAGCTCCAAAGAAAAGTCTGGTGGGGGGAATTTGCCAATGGCTTCAGTGATTATAGGGCTGAAAATTGTAAATTGTTCTCTACAGAAGGTTCCCTATGGGCTATCAGAGCTTATCTGGAATGATAAAAGGGGCAGGAATAGTAAAACCACACTTCTGCTATAAAAAGTTAACACAGGATTTCTGTCAGGACATCTATGGTACATGGACATACAGAGCTGCATAATCACTATTGCGTCTTCCGTAACTGGAGAGTCTGGTCCTGCAAATTAATCCTCCTCTTCCTCGCCTTCATCCTCGGGCTCTCGTTTCCTCTTCTCCCCTCGGACACCCTCTGCTAAGGAGAGAGGGAAATGCACACAGCCCATTATGCTCTGCCCACACAGCTCTTACAGCCAGGGGAGGGGAATGTGTGGTGCAGATGTTTTTCCTGACACAACATCCCTGCCCCACCACCAGCACAGGATCCTGCACAACATCCCTGAGTTTCTCCGTGGCAAAGGGCCGGGTTTGAGTGGTGTGCTGTGCGCTCTGCTGGTGGGAGCCCGCAGTGCAATGCTGCCCCCAGCCAGTCCATTAATTCCCCAGCAGCCATCCCCCTGGCCAGCAGCCCGTCCTGACTCCAGGGCTGCATTTGTACAAAGTGAAGAATTCACACTGCTCCTTCAGAAATACTGTTTTTGCAAGTGGGAAAATCCAGCTCCCAAACCTGCTCCACTGAGCCCAGCATGTGGAGGAGATGGGAGCTCAGCTGGAGAGAAAGTCTGGGATTTGTCTTTACAAAGACATGTAATTTTTAATGAAAAAACTTATTAAAAAATACTCCAGTAAGCCACTTCTTGCAAATAGAACTTTGTCCCTGTAGCAGAATTGCTTATGGAGAAGCTGGATAAAGGGAAAGCTCCAGCTGCTCCTGGCTGCCAGGCTTTGCCAGCGGAGACTCTGGTGCACTTGAGGGATATTTTCAATGTATGTAAATAACAAGATGCACAGCAGAGCCCCATTCCTCTCCACATTGAAGAACAATTTCCAACTGTGCAGCAGAGAGTGTATTTCCTTTCAGAAAACTGTTGTTTCTTCCTCACTTTAATTTTGTTTTTGTGTTAGCGTGCATGTCCCAAACCCACAAAGAATTATAGAGAATTGATTGTTTCAGTCACAACTTCAATACTTGAGCACTTACCTTCTTCCTCCTCATCACCTCCTTCAACGTAGTCATCATCATCCTCTTCATCCTGTACAAAAATTGGGAGACATTTTTACAATTGCTGTTTATTGAAGTCTTGCTTCCACAATGATCCAAAGCAGAAATCCAGGAATTCCCTGCATTTTCCCCACCAGGGCATCAGTCAGCCTTAGAGGCTCATTTCTTTGCTTTTCCCCACTGTTCACTTCTTTAAGCCAGCTCAAGGTTATTGAAAAATTAACTGTGAGAGAGATGCCAGCAGCTCTAGATTTCCTTTGAACCCACAGTCAGTAAGGGCCTGGAGGAAAAGGTGCATAACTCTTCCCAAGTTACTGTGAAAACAAGTAAAGTTGTTGTCTTGGTTTTTGATTTGTTCTAAAGCTGATAGATGAGGAATGTAAACGAATCAACAATCAGCTCCACAGAATTCGACAAACCCAAGTCTTGTTTTTATATCCCTCTGCTTGGTGGAATTTTGTACACAGGGGAGTGTAACAAGTGAAAATGGGGAAACAAGCCTCTGATACTGGCCCTTGGAATATTGGAATTAAACCCACTCCACGTTAACTCCCTGACAGGAAGCAAACTCTTCTCAAAGAACCAGTACTGGCTGGCCACAGGGGCCTTCAATCCCAAATGGGGGTGCTGCTGTGGGGCACAAACCCCACACATTCTCCTGCTGAGACCCTGCAGTGCCAGAGGGGAGGACCTGAGCAGGACCCAGGGATTTAGTGCTGTCCCATAATTTGTGTGACCAGTTTATAGCTACAAGAACTCTACTCATCACCTTCTGAAAGGTGGCTGTTTTCTGTACTCTGAGAACTGTACCAGAACTGTTTTCTGTAACCACAGAACACCACAGGAGCTTCTCTTTGCTTCCTGCATTTGGCAGCATTTACAAATTTTACCTGAATTTCTTCTTTCATCAGGTATGAAAGACCAACTTCCTCCTCCTCTTCACCTTCCCCCAAATCTGAAGCTCCATCATCTTCATCATCTTCCTCTTCATATTCTCCTGGAGGCCCAGCTTCATTCTCATCATCATCATCATCTTCATCCCCTTCTGCAGTGAAGGACATACATGTAAGACCAGAAGTTCACTTCCATTCACTCCTCTCTGAGTATAGCAGGCTGGGCTGGCCCTAATAGTTTTCTTCCTGAAGGATTTGGGGATTTTTATTTTTTTCTAAATCCAGGCAACACATGGCAAATGATCATGATTGTAACCAAGTTAAATTTTGTCATTTTTTTCTCTAAGAAAGACTCCCAGTGTTTTTCTATCACAAGCTTCAGGCAAAACTCTTGATGTCTAAAGCAGCTAGAAATACAAACTCCTGCCAGCCCTAACAGCCCCCTTAAGGACTGCAACCATGTTGGGACCAAAAGGAACTAGGTGTGCTTTTGTAACTAAAATTAGTATTATACTGAAGCAGGGGCCTGAAACCATTATGAAACCCTATAAAATTGTAATTTTTTATTCAAAATAGCGTGCATGTCCCCTTGTTCTGTATCACTCAGTGGCACAAAGGGCTTTACTGCTGGCAACAAGAATTTTTGTGTCTTTGCAGAAGTATCTTTAGTCCAATTCCCTTAAACTCAGGTGGTTTCTACAGGACTGAAATCTTATTTTTGCTCTCTATCAGTGCATTAATGCCAAACACACTCTGGACTCTGCTCTTCAGGAGCACAAGCAGAACTGCACTCGTGTGCTCAGGAAGACCCCTCACTACATGGAGACATTTATTCCAGCATCCCATTCCTGCCCCCAGTTTGTTTCAGGAAGTTACCATCATCATCATCTTCTGAGTCTGGTGCCTCGTTGTCCTCCTGGTCAAACCCATCCAGGTATGTGATCTGCTGGAGCAGCTCAAAGATGCTGTCCCTGTAGTCCTCAAGGTTCGTAATCTCACAGTTGAACAGGTCAAGACTCTTCAAATTCTTCAGATTTTGCTGAAAATAAATGAAAAGGTTTGTTTTTTTCCCATGGTGCTCCCAGATACAGCAGGGTCACAAGCCAAGAATAACAGAATTTACTTTATCCTCATCCCTCATTTCTAGTCTATGCTTGCAGAGCCCAGTTCTGGAGAGAAACCCCAATCATCCAGAAAAATGGGTGAATGGATCACCACTGGCAGCTCCCTCCTCTGCTTCACTGTCCCACTCCTGGCTGTACCACACTGAGTCACTTCACAATTTAATGAAAACCCATCAGACAAACACACCTTAACGAACAAGCACAGGGGAATCAGCACAACACACCTTGGCCACTCTTTCTTCAAAGACAAAACAAGCCAAACCATCTCTGATTTGGGACATCCCACTCCTGACACATTTTCCAGCAGTGGGGTTGCTGTAAAATGTGGGGACAGTGGGGACACACACTGTCCTATAACCATGGCACCGAGTTTATCAAACCGGATCAACCACGAGACTGATGATCACTTGTACGAATCCAATGCAAAAATATTAAGGGTTCTTGATAAAAAATAGTACTTATTACATCTCCCCAGAGCCCACTTCATACTTACAAGAGCTTCCACAGTGCCAAGATCTTTGATTTTGTTGCCACTTAGATTTAGATATGTGAGATTAGGACATCTCTCTGCAAGGACCTCCAGGCCTCCAGAAATGACGTTGTCGCTCAACTCCAGCTATTGTACAGAAAAAAAAGGAATTAACAAATAGATTTTCAGCCTTAGATTCAGCTGCATCATTGTTAATTGTTCTCCCTTTAAGAATGTAATCACTTTTGAAGACTCACCCAAGGTAACAAGCTTTGGCTGTCAAAAAGTTCATTTAAGTTGAGAATTATAAACTGCTCTTTAAAGTCTCATGGGTTTGGGCACCTCAGTTTTAAGTTACCAGGACTGGAGTTCACTGCCAGCAATGAGCAACCCAAGAACCTCCTACCAAGGCACTCTGCTCAGCAAGACATAGCTGGACCTTCACAATGTCCAAGCAGTTACTGCCCCAAGAGTCACTGACCAAACCTAACTCGCCATAATTAAGTGGAAACACCCAAAACAATTTCAGTTCTTAAAAATACATTTCAGAGGCCCACGAAGCACCTTCAGCACTACACGAGTCCAGCCATGAGTGCTGAAAGGTGCCACCATGGCTCGTCACCCCTGACTCTGCCATCCCAAAGAGCTGGCAGCCAGGAGATACCCACCTTCCGGAGCTTGCTCAACGTGGGGAGTTTGGCCAGCGACGTCAGCTCAACGTTGGCCATGCTGAGAAACTGGAGCTCCTTAAATGAGTCATTGAGCCCTTCGATCTCCCCGTTGCTGGACCGGCAGTTATCGAGCACCAACTCTGTCACCTGCAAACAGGCCAGCGAGGCACGTGTGGGTGTCACAGCAGTGAACCCCCACACTCACCTGAAAGCCACCCCAGGGACCGGGCAGTGGCTGCAGGTTTGGGGCTTCGTTTAAAATCAGATTTCTGCCCTGAAATCACCAACATCCACCTAATTTAAAAATTATGCAGCAGTTTCCTGTCCTCTAAGAACACATTAAACTCTGCAAAAACTGCCACCTGACCCCAAAACTCCACCAACAGAGTGCACTGGTACAGCTCCCCACAGAAACACTGTAGCCAACCAACTGCTGACTTCTCCTCAGGTCTCATCACTTAACTGTGCATAACCAAACTCATAAAACCAGTTTCTCTCTGAGCCTAAAACCTTCTGACTCTAGATTATTTTCCCAGACAGTCCTAGAGGTTAATGGAGCCCAAATAAATAATTTCCTTGTGCCCAAGCCACTCAATAATCAATACAGGTCACGTACTCGAAGAAGCAGCAACAAGCAGCCAATTAACTTTAAATTATTTTATCCAGAGTGGAACATCCACTTGGTAAAGGACAGGCACAAGGTGACTCTTCCCTTTCCCCGCACACGACCAAAATTTTGGGAGTGTTGCCGACCCCTAGCAGCACCAGGCCAGCTTCCCACTATTACTTTATTTTTTCATTAAAAGACGCCCATTATTCCATACAGACCCCAAATTTTAAGGCAAGCTGGGGAGAGAGGGAAGCTCCCAGCTTCATCCCCAGCAGCTGCACGCTGGCAGCGCGACGAGGCCTCTCCGAGTACCTGCCACCCGCAAACACCACCGAGCGCGTTAAACCAACAGTTTCGGGCAGTTTTTTCCCCCCCCAAAACCCACGTGCGCCAGGTCAGGGAAACCGAACGTCTCAGGACTTTACTCTTGGGGCGAACCGGGCGCCGGTTTTCCTCAGAGGCGAAGCGGGG
>VXBC01005458.1:70468-152436 GCA_013399945.1 Ploceus nigricollis | reverse complement strand
TTTTATTTATATATATATATATATATATATATATATATATATGCACACACACATGTGAGAGTTATATCCTTGTGTGGGAATGCTTCCTATTTCTTATTGTTTATTCAAACACTTTTTCTCATTTAAAATGAACATTTTGTCATTAATTTCCTGATTAATTTTCATGTAGGAAGTCCCCAACATCCACTGGCTGTAGAGAAGACCAGATGAAAGAAGTCCTAGATTTGGGTAAGTTATGTCAAGTTTCAGTTTGGCTTTTGCCATCTTTTGTATTGCTCAGAGCTGTGGCCCAATAAATACATAGGAGTGGCTTCTTTTGCAACTCTTAATTGATTTAGAGCAATTGCATTTGCTATAAACCTCTAAATAGACAAAGAAATAATTAAGAAATAATCAGACAAAGGCTGGCTCGTGTATTTTTATCTGCCCTTTCTGGCTAAAACTGTATTTTCCTTTTTATAAAGACAATAAATATTAATATTCATGTTGATGAGCCCCTTTCACTGAGTGTGATGGGGAAAACAATTCTTTCCATCCAACACTTGATTTTTTTTTTCTTTCAGTTGATGTTGAGGATGAAGAGACAACTGGAGAAGTTAATAAGACCCCAGATCTTTCAACACTCTATATGCTTCAAATAGTATCAAAGGCAATTGATATTTCTCTTGCAAAAGTAAGACTAATTATGGTAAATATAAACAGATTTGTGAGGTTGTTATTTGAGTTCCCTTAGCCAAAGCTGCAGTGGGTTGTTCTGTGTTGTACCTTTGAACATGTGCTGTATTCCTGAGTCTATTCCTTGTCCAGGTAACAAAGTAATTTAGGGATGCCTAAATTCAGAAAAATACCTTCATGCATCAGCCCACTTGAAGCACTGATGATAGCTTTAATTAATTAAGCTTGTATTATTTCTTTAATGCCTCTAGTCAGTTATTCATGTGTTTATTCTCCAGTCCTTTCAACTGACAGTGGTTTATTGTTCCCCTCTCACTATTTCTGCCTTGCTTATCTCCCCTCTTTTGAGCAGAGATGAAATTATTTAATATTTTTCCTTCCCATTCAGACAGAGGAGAAAAAAACCCAGACCAAATAATGAGGGTGGGTGTCTTCCAATTTATTTCTAAATCAATGAGCTTGGAGTAACTCTACCAGCCCTGAGTAGTTTTTTTTTCTTTCCTGAGCTCTGCTTTAGCATGAATGCAATTTATTCAGTGTGGCTATTGCTGGCCATGGTGTGCAGTTGTTCAGGGCCAAGGTCTGGATTTGTGCCACCTGAAATACAGAAATCAAACATTTAATTAGCATTTACCTTGTACAGGGGCCTTTTCTCCCTCATGTCACCATTGGTTGCTCTTTCAGCTGTTAAATTTCAGGCAGTGTACTGGGATGCTTTCATGGGAAACTCTGCCCCAGACATTAGACATAAATATTTTCCAGTGCTGAGCAGCTCCCAGCATTATGAGTGGAAGGAATATGGCAGGAAAAGGAAAATATTGCTCCTTTTCATTGGGGTGTTGCTATTTACAGTATGGATAAAACAGAAGAGGATGGTTGTACAGTTAGTCATTACCCTTCCACACTCCTCCTTTCTTTTCTACAAATTACAGTGTTTTGGATTTGTTTTTAAAATGAGAAATTTTTTTTCTTTCTTTTATAGGAATTAAAAAATCTACTGTTTGGCTCTAGTCTTTGTTGCTTCAGTGAAGAATGGAAAATCCAGAGTTTTACATTTAACAATATCCCACAGCTAAAATATGGCATTGTGCAGAAAAAGGTACTGTAAATTCCTTCCTAACAGTGATCTTTGCTTTTTACACTGGCTTTACAAAGGCTGTGTGTCAGCAGTGAAAAAAAATTAGTTTTCTAAAGACTTTTCTCTTCCTTTAAACTCTGGTTACCAGTGGATGTTGTCACCTTGTCAAGTTGTGATGGGAGACTTGAGATGGATGGAGAAGAGTGTGAAAAAAGCTGCAGAAAGTGTGCAAATGTTTGTATGTGTGTGTGTGATGGGGAATTATTCACAGGGAGGAGGAGGAGCCACTGCAGGTGAAAACTACTGGTGGTAAAAGAATAAAAGAGCATAAATCAAGGGTGGAGTGTAAGAGAAAAATGATATGTGGGGCCAAACAAATTAAAGATGCAGCTTGATCTGACTCAAAATGAGATGTAGCAAGAGTTGCCTGGAAAATCAATTTTTACTTCCTGAGGATGCTGGGGTCAGGTGATGAGGTTCATTCCTCAAATAAAAGGAACAAACACCTTGCAGGTTCCCTGGGACACTGGCACTGCTGGTGGGCTCGCCTCTCCTGCAGCCACAAGATCCCAACTCCTCCCTACAACGAGGTTTTCATCAATTCCCTGGCAACATCCAGCACTGGAATGTCCAGCAGGTCCCTGTGGTGACCACAGCTGGTAAAACCACCGTGCCTGGCCAGCACGTGCCCAATTGTGCTAGTTCTGCATCACAGAACATCAACAAGAAAGACTTCTCTCCTGAAGTAAACTAAAGAAAGACTATTCTAGAGGTGGAGAACTGACTGAAAATGTTTACTTTTGTCTCTTTACATTGTCAGTAAGAAAGAAGAAGTTTTAGGGGGAGGAGAAGTGTCCTAAAAGTTTTGCTCTGATTCTTATTACTCTTTCTTTTAGTTACCGTTCATAAATTTTTCTTTATACCCTTTTAAATTGAGCCTGCTTTGCCTTTCTCCTAATCCTACCTCACAGCAGGAAATGAGTACATTCTAGTACATTCTAGTGAGTGCACTGGTGCTTGGCCAGCACTGAACCCACCACACTCATTGGTGCATTGGCCAGGAAATCTCAAATTGGCAAACCAAAACCACTGCACCAATCCAGAGAGATTTTTGGTGCTTTCTGATCCAGGGCATCCAGTGACTTCTCTGAGCTCTCCCTTTCAGCCCTGCCTGAGCACCTGGCTCCAGACAGTGCTTCACCCCTCTCTGCTCTGTGTTGCTCCCCTTGGTTTCACAGGCTCATGCCACAGGGTCATGGAGCTGCCCCCAAAATCTGTCCTAGTGGAGATGGTTGTGGTTGAGATGGAGACAATACAAAACAACACTGCATTTTCAGAAGGCTTCAAACCCTTTTTATTATTGCCTGCATGGTCCTTATACATTCTTAAAAAACTCATAAGTTTACATTTTACTCCTTGGTCGGAAGAGACAAACAAAGTGCTCATTGCAGGTTTCTCTTATTTATCATTCTCTCTTTCCTGGTTTCCATGTACGACCTGTGGGAGTCCAGGACATCCTTCTGGCTGTCCTGGAAGGTCTGGGACCCTGGCAGGGGGTCAGGAACCCCCCTGTACAGAGCCCTGAGAGACACTGTCTGTGATCCCTGTCCATGGAAAAGAGTTTTCAATCTTACAGGATGAATTACAAGCCCTGAGTATCTGATATAAGCAGTAATTAGTGTGGCACGGGTGCAAATGTAGAATTTAAGAGTTTTTAGAATGGGGGTTCAAAGGGGCAAGATGGAGGAAATTGGGCGTGCCTTGTCCTTTTTCTTCTTCTCCATGCCCTCCATGTCTCACTGCAGTGTTGGCACTGTTCTGTTGGTTCAGACTGGGGACACACTGTCCAGCACAGGTGACAGATACTGGTTATTGTAGATACAGCACAGGTAGTTTTTAGTGTATAATGTTTGTAACATCCCACTGAGGGCAGAGCCCCGCACACCGTCCTGCAGGACAGAGCTGCTGCAGGGCAGAGAGAACATGTTAGAGATGAGCAGGAACAAACAACCTTGAAAACCAGCACAGACCAATTACGACTTCTTCTTTGGCACGGGGCTGAAAGACGGAGACTTTCTCTCAGAAATCTCAGAATCATTTAAACATCACACAGATCCCGACACGACCTTGGCAGGAAACTCTTTCAGGGGTAAACGTGGATCCTCCCATCAAACTTCTCTCTGGCTCACAGAAGCCACTGCAAAACCTTCTCCACAAAAATCCACCAGATCCTTTGGAAGAAGGGATCCTGCCCAGCTTTGTGATGCCTTTGTGCCAGCCCTGGGGCTGTGCACCTGCTCCTGGGGTGTCCACACAAGGTCTGTCCCCTCAGGAGCAGGGATCTGAGGAATTCAGTAAATACTTGTAGGCTGCTCTTTCCAAAACACTCATTAAAGCCTCTGTGCTGGTGCAGAAAATCTTTAACTGGCCTGAGAGAAGTAGACCATTATACAGAAATGAGAGGAAGAGGAGTTTTGAGGTAAGGACAATGGCTAATAAACATGTCATTAAGATGTTTAATTAACTTCCCTCGTCTAGTTAAATATTTAATTAGGCTGGTGATCTCAGAAGAAAGCTGCTTGTCTCACAAAGCCTAGCCGAAAAAGAAGATATTAAATATTAATTTATGCTCCAAAAGGAACCGTGGCAGTGGTGGTCACTGGCCCACAGTAAATGTTACTTTGGTGTTTCCAGCCTGCAGACAGGATATCTCATCACTTCCAGCCACTCACTGGCCATTAAATTCCCCACCATGAATTCCAG
The DNA here is from genome assembly GCA_013399945.1 of Ploceus nigricollis. NCBI lineage: Eukaryota > Metazoa > Chordata > Aves > Passeriformes > Ploceidae > Ploceus > Ploceus nigricollis. The sequence goes on along the minus strand of VXBC01005458.1, from coordinate 147,920 downwards.
TGCAGGAATGGTGTTTTGCTTAAATTGTGCCTGTTTCAGCTCATTAATGTATTTCCTCCTCACTTCCAAAATTCAATTCAGCTGAATTCAGTTCTTTCTTATGTTAAGCTTTTGTGGTGCTATAAGTAGATATTTAGAATAAATCTTGTTATTTCTTTTTCCACTGAGAGACCTGATGGACTGACACAAACCTTGCTGTTTTCCTTGATATATTTCAGATTATTCACTCATCAGTCACTTAAATAAATCTAGAGAAACAAAGTATGTATTATACAAATGAGAAATGAGAAGGTGCCAATATCTAAGCTATTCTAATTTCCATACTGCATTTACCTGCAGGTCCCCTTCCCTTAGTGCTGCATTCAGGACAATCAGAGAATTAAACTGATCTTTTAATCACATTGCTGTGTGATTGCTGCCCTTTCCCTTCTTCTGCAGGGTTTGAGAGGAGTTTGATGGGTGGCATTGTGGTGTCTGTGATGTCAGCCTTGTGTCCTGCATGTAGCCCAAAACCAGCTATGAATCCATAACATTTAAAGTTAATATGGCATTTCTTGGTATTGTGACTTATTTCCTCTGAGGCTGATAATTTGAAGGATTCAAACTTCCTTGGTTTTCTTTCTCTTCCCCAGTGAGAGGGAGGGGAGGAGGATCTGAGGTGCAGAGGGCTGTACTGAAACCTGAAACCTTTGTTTAGTGATGCAGGTGGGAGCTGGAGGTTGCTGAGAGGAGGTACAAGACCAAGGCTTGTTTTCAGTCCTTGGAAAACACTCAGATTTGATTTCTCTCTGAAGATTAAACTGCAGCTCAGTAGGGATCAGGAGTTTTTTAGTTCATATATCCCAAATTTCAATACACACATTTTCAATATCCAACATTTCTTTTGACATTACAGATATCTTGGTCTTTTCAGCAAAAATAGGCAGGAACCACAAAAACACTTAAAAACCCCTGATTTTCATTGGCTTGCACAAAACCCCAGAGCCACAGAGAGCCCTGTAAAGTCCTGGCTGGAAAGAGAGGGATGAAAGGATGGTTTTGGGCTGGCTGGGGGGTCACAGGGGTTTTCCCCAGCATCCATCAGTTTTTTGCTCATGGATTGTCCCATTTTCCCCCAGGGTGGCCCATGTGGGGTTCTGGCAGCTGTCCAAGCCTGTGTCCTGCAGCAGCTGATCTTTGCAGACAGCAACAGGAACAAAGACACCCGGTAAGGCAGTGAAATTTCAGGAATTTTGCCTACAGAAGTAAAAAAAATATGTAATTTCATTATAATTAATAATTTTATTATAATTAATTTTATTTCTCTGCTGCAGCCACTCAGGAGCCTTTTGAGTTTGAACTTACTGAACTTCTTTTTGTTTCAGAGAGAGAGAGAGAGAGAGAGCAGCTTCTGATTTACTTGTGTTTACTTCCCATGGAACTGTAGGAATGTAGAAGTTGGTGTCTTATTTGTGTAATTGCTTGTGATGAACCCAAGAGCCTCTACAAAAACCAAACAGCTTGAATTGAGGCCAATGAAAATTATTTAGCCTCGAGGTCCTCATGGAAATTGGATTTCAAACAAAAAAGTAATCAAGGTTTGAAAGACCATGAAGTTCATCCAGTGTTTGACACTAAGAATCTCAACAGGGTTGAAAAATTAAAGTTACAACCATTTTTTTCCTTGTAACTGTTTTTGATCATTCCTATTTAAACTCCTTAATGGAATTTGAATTCATATTCTGTGTATTTTCTACTTGCTTTAAAGGAATTTTTTTAGGTGTTGCTGCTGACAAGGAAATTGCTTGGACTGCTATAATAATAATAATAATGTACTTGTCACGTTGCTAAAGGAACATGGGTTACTGAATTAAATTCTGGAAAATAATGCCTCAAAATTACTTTGTTACCAGTTTTCATGTATTTTCCTTTTGTTTTCAATAAGACTTTAAGTCCTTTACAAAAGACAAATTCCACAAAGCCTCCCTGTGCCTTAAAGGAACAGAATGTTTAATAGGGAAAATTATTTTACTGGTTTGTGCTGCCATCACTTTCTTTTATTTGTGCCTCCATTAGTCTGACCTCAATTTAGAATGAACAGAAGCTTTCATGTTGAGATCCTTCTTGAACTTCATTACCTTATTACAGTATAAAAATATTCCTCTTATATTAAATTTTGACCTTAAATACCCATTTTTTCTGCTTGGAACTGTGTAGGAAAATGCTGTGGTCTCTATTGATATTCCTTAGTGCTGTCTGCCTTACCCTTAATGTAAATTCATTGTTTGGGCTGTTTTTCATCAATATTGCAAAGAAAAAGGTACCTGTAGAGCATCGTTATTTGTTTTCAGCATCCAGGATGGGAAATGACAAAAATTATCCTGCAAAACTTTAGGATTCTAATTCAGATTATTACGAGGGCAGACTTTTCAAGGTTCTTGTCTACATAAAAGAAAAACCTCAGAAACTTTCTTGCAGGAAACTCAGTGCATACTTAGATTTTATGACCAGGAATCTCCACAGAAGAATTATTTCTGGCTGTGAAAACCAAGAATTTCTTTCAGCTTTGAGGACAGCCTTTGATCATTTGCTCCTTGGTCCCTTTGTGTCTCAGGTCATCCTTAGTGAAAACAGACATGATCATTTCCTTCTTGCAGCATGGTTCAGAGGTCATAAATGAAATAAAATTATGTGGCACCTAAAATGAGTGGATGGAGGCCAGGTTGTTTAAACTGGGTGTCCCAACTCGTGTCATCTCCAGCAAATCCTGTTTACTTGGCAGAATTTTCCTCTCCTGTTTTCCCCCTCTTGCTATCCACATGGTTTGAAAAGACTTTTGGTTTTTATTCATGAGATAAACATACTTTTCTTATGCTGTGTTTGCCATGGGCAGAAACTTTCAGCAGGCAGAAGGGAAGGGAAGCCTCAGAGCTTCAAATGAGAGGATAAATATTCCTTTCTAACTCTAACTTGGATTTTCAAATTATCAACCACTTCACAGGAAGTGGTTGATTTCAGGCTTCTTTGACATTCAATAAATAGTTATCATGTCTCCTTCTTCCTCTGCTGCCTCTCTCAGACACAGAAATTACTTGTGATTCCCATGAATTTCTGGGTGTCTGTATTAGAACACAGGCAGATAAGAGAAAGTTGTGATTATAAATTTTTTTTTCACTTGAAAACTCTCACCAATTATTTCCCATATCTCACATCCTTCAGAGAGGGAAACATTCTCTAAATTAACATTATTTTCAAGGCAGACATTGAACTTGAAAGTCTGTTTAATTGTTTTGACCTTTGGTGTTTCTTGTTTAGTCTTTTGAATTATTAGATCTTTTACTCAAACAGTGGGAACAGGTTTTGTCCTCATCTCCCATGCTGGTAACACTAAAACTGATAAAATCTGAATTTCAAAGACTGCCATTCTTGGAGCCACTAGAGAAAACTCCAGTTAGGTTCTTCCCAGGGGCATGGGATCTTCTGGCCACTTCTTCAGTCTCATGGATATTGGGTTTATTCTCAAATCTGCCAGTTCTCCACTTTTTGACTTTCAGCCCCCTGGTCCTGTAATGTTTTAGGTCCTGACTTTGGGGCACATCTTAAAAAAATGCAAGCAGCATTTATTGCAGATAGCACTTTGGAGAAAGTTTAGTAGTGGGTAAAAACATTATGATGTAGATTTGTTTAAAAGGGTTAGGAAGTAAAAACTTCAGAAAGAAATTAAGTGTGAATGCCTTTAGAAATTAAAAATCATGATTAAAACATAAAAGAATCCTGCTGGAGAGTATTGAAAGCTTTATTACAGATTTAAAGATGAAGTAGCTTCTCTTGTCCATTATTTGCCAATATGGTATTGTTCCCTGAAGCATTTACCTGCTTTTTTTGTCCAAACAATTAAAAATATGTCCTTTGGAAGAGGAACCCTTTCTTTTAGAAGATCAGGGTGTGATAACAGATCTGTGCTTAACCAGTTCCTGTTGTTGATCATACCTTATTTACTCTTCTCTTGATTTTAATGATAAAACCAGTTTTATTTTAATCATTCCTTATAAATCAGACACCACCTTAAGTAATGATCTCCTAGAGGTAGAGACTGTGAATTTCATCACTTAAATTCACCTGAGTGTCAGAGCACAGAGAGATGTCAAGTTTATGTCAAGATGTCAATTATTATTTATAACCTTCATTAGGAGCAACATAAACTCATAGAGGTCCCCCAAAAAGCAGCACAGAGCTGTTAACACTTGACTTTGGTGAATTAATGTCCTTCCAATGCCTGTTTTCCTTCTGACTTGAGAAGAAACCCACCCAGTGTGCCCAGTTTGTTCTGCAGCAATCTAAAGAGAGAGTTTTTCTCCCACAGCTCCTTTCACTGGCTCTGATTATCTTCAAGGTCCAAAGTACCTTCTTAAATGCCTGAAAGGAGGTTTCTCCTCAGAGAATGGTTCCAAAAAGCCCAGTGGTGACATCAGTGGCATCTCCCTCTGCAGGTGCTGAGCAGTCTCAGCACAGGGTGTGCCGTGGGTGCTCTCGTGGCCTCTCATTCTGCTGCTGATTCCCAGGGAAAGGTGGGGTTCAGCTCCACCTTTACCCCTGGAATGTCTCCCCAGTGACAATACCAGCTGCCTCTCCAGCTCACAGCATTTTTTGGCTGTCCAGGTTGTCTCTCTCTCAGCTGTAGAAGAACTGAGGTACCTAAATAATGATTTTCTGACGCAGCTCACCGGAGCCTTGTTATTAACCATTATAAAACTCTCTCTAAAGATGCTTTTGTTCTTTTAAGGACAAACCTGCCCTGAATCTGTTTGCCCTCACATTTTGCTGCTTGTCTCTCTCCTTTATTTCCTGGACTGCAGTTGTCTCCAGCCCTCAGAAGCTCACAGGACCAAGTGCCTCTCCCTGGCTCTCGCTGACATTCTGTGGCGTGCGGGGGGCCACGAGAAAGCCCTGGTGGCACTGTGAGTAGGAAAAACACTTTAATTCACTGTCCACTGCTCTTGCACCTCTATCTCTCCCAAATCTGCATAATTTACAATAGAAATGCTTTGTAAGCTGCATCTATGCCACCTAAAGCAGCCTGAGGAGCAATGCAAAATGTAATTTCTGCTGCCCCAGGAGCTGGGACAGAATAGCCAAAACACTTTGAAGTTGCTGTGAAGGATCCTGGATCTTTATTAAATTGGTGGATTGGATTTAATTGATTGGAGGGATCCTCCAAAATCTTCTTATTAAGAGTTATTTTTCCAGGTGCAGCATTCTGCTCCACTATTGCAGAATATTCCATTATAGCAGGAATTAAGGTTCTTTTGCTGTATTTGCCAGCTTAGTTTATGCAATGCAATTAGGCTGCTTTACACAAAACATCCAACTTTTAGATCCCTAGCTTTGGCTGCACTGGAACCATTAAAGGACATTTTTTAAGTGAGTCAGGTTTTGTGGTCATAATTAATTTCCTTTATTAGATCAACTAAGATAGCTGCAAAATAACAGAGAGACTTTGGGACACAAAAATCCTTTATAAACCTGAAATAGAAGCAGCAAATTCAAAGACATTTCAAATGATATTTCACATATTTTACATCTCAAGCCTGCTTCCTCTGTGGTATTTTACATATGTTCTTCTGCTTGTTTGAATGTCATTACTCTAAAAATATTTTTCAATAAAAACTGTCATTAGCATCTTAAACTTATATTTATCCTCTTTCTGTATGGAGAAACTTGTAATTCATGTAAGACTGAGAGAGCACAGCACAGATAAAGTGTTTGTTTCACTGATAGAAGTTGGATTTGCAATATAAACTTATTTACAAGAAATCTTTTTTAAAAAATCATTAAAAATAATAATAATGCAAATCTTTGGCACATCATTCAGCTCATATAACATGTTGATTTCTCTTTAATGCCATTTTCTTCCTTTTAACATGAGTTTTGTCTGAATATCCCCTTCAGGCCATCAGGAAGACAGCAGTTCACTCCCACAGGGAAATACAAGGCAGATGGAATCCTAGAAACTGTAAGGCTCTGTGTGACTCCCATTCTCCAGATCTCTTTCTTGCTTTCCCTATTTCAGTTCAATGAATCTGATTTCTGTTGCTCTCCTAACATTTTAAAATCAAATTAGTTTTGATCCAAAACCCAAGAGGAGATAAAATCCCATAGCTCTGAGTTGTCCCAGTGGCTGTGGGCAGTTGGGCTCTCTGAAATAATTTTTTTTTTCTATTTACCTTCCAAACCTAAAAACTCTGCCTGCTTTTAATGACACACAGTAAAAATGAACGTGGGCCCCTCCAATTGACCATGAGCATGAAAAGGCACTATTTTCTTCTTGTCTTACACAGAAGTCTTTGCCTTTTTTCCCCCTCCAGAAGCTCCAAATGGCAGAACACTTTCCAGTTATGCCTTGTTTCCATCTGAGGCTCTCTGATGGCTTTGCAAGCAGTGGTGCCTTCAGCCAGGCTTTAGTGGTTGCAGGAAATGTTTTGGGCCTCCTAAACAGGGGAATGGATGTCTCAAAAAATCTGAAGATGGAAAAACAGGCAAAGAATATTGAAGTGAGGGCCTGCATCTGTGAGCTCTACTGGATTTCATGTTAAATAGGAATGCTCATATTCTCTGGGTATGGTAAATGCCTCACCATATAGGTACAAACCCCTGAGCTTCTTGCCCATCCTGTGCAGTATTCCTCTGTTCTAGGAGTTGTTTTTCATTGCACAGACAATGCTTAAAATTGAATCAAAGTGTCTGTTTAAGAAACTTAAAAATCATCAAAAAGCAGCATTGAAAAATTCAGAATATATCAGGTGTTGAGGTACAATTCAATGCCAAATGACAACAGTAAGAGGTGGATTTCATTAGGTCTTTATTTCTTTTTTGTTAGTTCAGATCTTTCCAGGCAGTTTGAAAGTTTTGCCTCCTTTATTTCAGCTTTCAGGTTATAAAAATGATTTGTTGTTTCTGTTTTTCAAGTCACCTTTTTTCCTTCTTGCATTTCTTCCCAGCTAATACTTCACCGTGCCACAAGATATGAGGACCTGATTGTATTTCTACAGCAGAATATTCACCAGGTACTGTGTTTAATATTATATTAATTAAACAAATTATGGTTCAGCTGCCAGCCTTTGTGTCTATTAGTCTCACACAGTGTGTTCTGAACACTGTTTCTACCACTCCATGGACATCCTTTGCATTTTAACAAACACAGCAAGAAATTCAGCTTTAGCATAAATCACAACAGTTCCTTCTGCCTTCAGTTCCATTTGCATTTCTGGAGAATTGGGCAAAAAAAATTTATACACAACACGGTAAATAACACCAAAATCCTAGACAAACAAACAAAATAACACCAAACTAACACCTTTTCTTTTTCAGTTTGAAATTGGTCCCTATGGGTGCATCCTCCTGACTGTGTCTGTCATCTTATCAAGATCCATCAACCTGTGAGTGCCTCTCTAGCCTTATTTCATAAACTGCACAGCAAAGTGAGCTGGGAAAACAAGGAAAAATCCATGGTGTGCTTCAATCTCTGGCCTTTTTAATCTGTCCTGGTGTTTGCTCTGATAAATCTGAGGGAGTTGTGCAGATTTACCCACCTAATCTTGGGCTTTTCTTGTTGTATAAGCACACTTGTGGTGTATAATTATATATCTATCTATCTATCTATATATATCTATTGTAGTGATCAGTCCACCACATCTGATATCAAATGCTCCATCTAAACATTCTGTATCATGTCTGAGGTTGTTTTTTGTTCTCTCTACCTTCACAGTTTAAGCAAGACTTGCTTATTTATTTCACATACTTCAGGTGTCTTAGGTAGGGGGGAATAACCTCACTGTGATGACTTCCCCAGTCTCTCTGTCAGTGATGAGGAAATAAAATGGGTGAGGCAGCTCATTTTTAGGTAGCTGTAAGTAATGCATGACAAATCTGCTCTCAGTTTATTGCTGTAATGAACATTCTGAGCTCTAGCTCATGGGAAGTCATCATAACCTCTTTAAAAGCTCCCTGAGGCTTGCCCAGGCATTTAACTGAGCTTTTATAGAGGCTGAAGGTGTTTCTGTGGTGCTGTGAGTGTCAGTGGGTCAGAATATAAAGGTTTCCTTCGTTCAGTCAAATTTTCACTGCTGTGAAAATCCCCAGGAGCAAGGGGAAGCTGCTCCCTGCCAGTTTGCAATAAACAAGTGACAGGGAGAGAGCAGCTGCACTTGAAAGCAGCACGAGGCTGATTTATGGAAGCTTTTATTTCTTACAGCTCTGCATTGTCTTTGACAAGAAACAGCAACTTAGTCCAGATTTGAGATCCACAATCAGTTGCTCACCTGCTGGGATCCCAGCAAGGGTTTGCAGATTGAGTTGTTTTTTTTGGTTTTATTGTAATTTCTTCTTTTCTTTTGCTTATAGTAACACTACAGCCCTTGGCTTGACTCCACTTTTGTACTCTTACACAAATGATGTGATAATTTCAGGGCACATGCCATTTATTCTCATTTTTCTGAGCTGGTTACAACAGGGAGGTTCAGATTAGTGAAGTTACTTGTGCAAATAATGATCTGTAGGTTCATAATTGCTGCTGTCTGCACTGCTTTGCTTGCTATAAGATGATAAATATTCTTTAATCATTTAAGCAAGGATATATTCTCCCTCATCACCTCCCAGTTCCTACCAGATGGATTATGACAAGGCCAATCAATCATCTGTGTTTTTATTTGGGGGAGCTGTGTCTAAAGTGAACATGACAATTCCTTTTGATGCCTGTTTGAATTTTAAGCTATCTAAATATTTTTACAGATCTGATCCAGAATGTCAGAACAGTTTATGAAGTGCAGTTTTATTTTGAGGAATTGCCATGATTTTCTCACAACTTCATTTTAAAGTACTGTTTCTCCTCTAGCTTGTATTGGTACCTTTTTTTTTTACAAGAAATGGGAATTTTTCTGTTTTTCAACACAGTGGAAAATGTTTTTAGACCCTTGCACAAATTTTTTTTTAAGAAGTGCAAACTGAATTTTGTTTAGGTAATCTTCAGCAATTGATTTAGCTGCCTATGTCACCTTGCTTCTCTTGGGATATTAAAAATATCAAGACAAATAACTCAGTGCTGATATCCTCAAGAAATATGTACCATTCAGAGAGTGTTACCAGCATGGTAAGCAATTATTTACATAACTGGCATAGTTCTGGATGAACAGCTGAAGACAAACAAGAGTTGGTTTAGATAATGGAATTTTAGCCAGTAACAGATCTCCCTGGGATTGTTCTGCCCCAGTTTTGAGGGTTTTTTTTAACAGAAAAATCAGCAGGTTTTTACAACAGAAAACTCCATGGAAGTTTCATTTGTCTGGATTTTTGTGTGCATATTGCACTGAAAAAAAAAAACAACTATTTAATTTTAGTTGAGGAGTTGACAGCACTTGGATTTTTCCTATTTTGATTGTAATTATCTATCTTAATGATCTTTATTGCCCAGAAAGGTTGTGGACTCCCCATCCCTGGAAGTGTCCAAGGCCAAGCTAGAGCAGCCTGGGATAGTGGAAGGTGTCCCTGCCCATGGCAGGGGTGGCATTGGATGGGCTTTAAGGTCCCTCCCAGCCCAAATTATTCCAGGATTCAATGATTCATTTACTTTCTGTGTAAATATTTGCGTTTAGACCTTTAAACTCAAAAAAAAAGGAAAAAAACCCCATGATTAATTTCACTTATTTTGGATGTCTGTCTTAGAATGACATAAATAATCTCCTGAAGTGCTTGGTTATCTCCCCCATAAAGTGAGAAAATCTAAATAACCTGCTCATAAAGAAATTTTACACTCTAAATATCAGGTTGTGAAAATGGGAGATTAAATGTTAATAATGCAGAGCATTATACATGACAAAAACACTCTTACAGCTGTACTCACCTAGTGATGGGCTTTAAATAGGCTGTTATAAAAAAAGGAGAGAAATTCTGGCACCACCACTAGAAATTTAATTATCTGAACACATCAGTTCAATTTTCTGTGATAGACAAGAGATAAATCATGTGTTGAGAGCTGAGAACAGAATAAAAACACATTAATGACTTCATATAAATATATGATCTTCCACATTTCATTTTGCATGTAGTCCTGTCTCCCCAGGTCAGTGAAGTCACATTAGTACTGGAACAAAGTGGAAGACAAAAACAAAGTTTCCCTTTAATTTGCACAGATTAAAAAAAAAAATCTTTTTTCTTCACCAATAAAGAAGAATAACTTGGAAGTAATAAAAATTCAGGCACCCATGAGAAGATTGAATACATTATTCCTCAGAGTCCAAAATCTTGGGTGCTCTCAGGGAAGAACTCAGGCTTTGATGTTAAAACAAGCATAATTCTAATTTTTTTCCACAGCATAAACAACTTTCATTACTGGGAGATGAGGAGGCCAAAAATATCAAGAGGTTCAAATAAATTTCAAGCAATTAAAGACGCAGGCTCCAGCATCCCTAAACCCCCTGGCCTTGATGTTGTCTCCATGTCCCCCATTTCTGGGTTCTGCCTTGATGTTTCCTGCTGCTTTTGCTGCTTTTTTGGTCCAGCTCCATAATTTTTACATTGTTATAGATCTTCCCTTGCAAATGGAAATTCCAGCTTTCAGCCAGCTCTGCTGGGCAGTTGTTCTAAGATCACTGGCAGTCTGAAGCATTTTTATTTCAGGGGGACGCATGCCAGGAAATGCAGGAGTTTGTGCCTCTTTGTAGATTTTAGGTAATGAGTTTTTCATGCTCCAAGCACTAATGATCATCACTGCCTGAGCTGATAACAAATGGCCAGAGAGGAGTGAGAATTCCTGAGGAAGTTGCTGAGAACGCGTTGTTGCTTCTGGTACAGGAAGGAATTCTGGTTCCTAACAATTGTTACCTGTTTTTTTTTATTTTAATTTGTGGGTTTTTTTTAAAAAACCAGCAAAAAAATTTTTAAAAAAGTCATATTATAGCAGCTCAAGGGACTAATCTTTCTGAGTGTGCAAGATGTGTGCTGGGATCTTCACGTTGATGAGAGCTACAGGATATTTTCCATGCATGGGAGAGAGAATGAGCTCAAAAGTTGGGCTGCAAGCCCCCATTGAGCCTCACCACTGAGTGCAGGAAAGTTGTGAATATTCAGGAGTGGTTTTAGTGACAACTCAAGTGATCCCCACAATCTGACTGAATTTCCAGCCTGCAGTGGGACTGCAGCACAGCTTTCCCTGCTGGGTGCTGCCTCATCCTCTCCCAACCCCTGGTCCCTTCCTTGCTGTGCTTACTCATGCAAAGCCATTCCTGGAGTGGGATGTGGCTCCTTTGGATGCCCCCACTGGATCCTCAGCTTTCTTTAAATCCCAGCTCCTCACCAACCCTGTTCCCACATTTTTTCTAATCACTGCAATAACTTGTCGTAGTTGAGATGGAGACAACACAAAACAACACACTCCATCTTCAGAAGGCTTCAAACTGGTTTTATTCTAGCATGCATGCTTTTTATACATTCTTACAAAACTCATAAGTTCACACTTTACTCATTAGTCAGGAGACAAAGTGCTCACTGGAATAAGCAGTTGCAGGTTTCTCTTATTTATCCTTCTTTCTTTCTTGGTTTCTGTGCCAACAACCTTGGTAGGAAATTCTTTCAGGGGTTAACATGGATCCTCTTATAAACTTCTCTCTGGCTCACAGAAGTCACTGTAAAACCTCCTCCACAATAACTTACTGCATAGAAGCATCATTCCTAGAATCCAGGAGATCAAAGAACATGTGGAACAAGAAAATTCCTTGGGTGGAATCCCTTTGTGGAAAACCAGGGTATTGCCATTTCCAGGCTACCTGGAGACAATGCACAGAGCCTGATCTGAAACACAGGCTCATTGTGCTGCTCACAAATCAAAATGCCTCTGTTTGCATCACTTTTGTGACTTGGGGGTTCTTTATCAGTTACTGATGGCAGGTCACGTGTCGCTCTCCAGTCAGGATTGGTCACTGGGTGGCTTTTCCCTGTTTTCTCTGAAGTGTTGCTGTGAGAATAAGTAAAACAATGGCTTTAGCTGTGGGAAAAATAAAAAAAAGGAGTCTGATTTTGCAAGTCAAGAGGAGGCTGTGTACTTCATTAAGGTTGGCTGCTTGTAAACCTTGGAAAACACACGTCAACATCTTCCTTGTTGTGATCCCACAGCTCTATTAACTGCATTTCTGCAGTCCTTACTGCTCCAGAGAAGGGTGTTCAGACCTGTTTCAAAGTTATCTGTGCTGTTCCCATTTTGGTGTTGGGGAATTTTGGTTATTTAGAGTTGGTTGTTTTGTGTATTTCTTTATTTAAATTATTTATTTCAAAAATCAGTTGTTATTAAATTGAATAAATCACATTATGACTCCTTATCAGTGTAGGATTTCTCACACCCAATAACTCTGTCCTTGATTATTACCAATTCACCTCATTCTCTGAAATCTATTAATGAACAGGTTTTCACTTGAGGGGATCAAATTATTAAAATTATGTTGTTCTGTGCACTTACTCTTCATTCCTGTGGTACTATTTTACTTAACTGGAGAAGTTAAATCTCCTTAATCTACCATTCTGCTCCATCTTTGAAATAAAAACATGCAGAAGCACCAAATCATGTTAAATGCTGCCCATTATTATGCCCTTTACCATGGTCAAATGTATCTGTTTATCATCCTGGGTTTACTTCTGTAATCATTTGTCTGGTTGCAAGCAATCCTACAAGAATCTTCCTCTTCTGGTCCATTGGCAAACTATTTTTACTTTTTTCTTTTTTTGTAATTTCAACAGTTCTGTCTGCCTTTACTCATCAAGAGAAGTTTTTATTCTATTTTATTTCTATTCTATTTATTATTTTTAGTAGCAGGAAATGATCATTACTGCAGTAATCATTTTTTTCTGTATCCTTTCCTATATCCTTTCTGTATCATTTACTGTAAGATAAGCCCAATTCTGACACGTTACTGGACTTTAAATCTCTTTCAGTCATGCAGGACTTTGAAAAGGAAAGTGATGCTCTGCTGGCTCATGAGCTGTGGGTGGAACAAAGGGTCCCCCACCCTCCATCCACTTTCCTTTGCTGACACCTTTTCCTGTCCCAGAGCCAATCTCTAATTTGGAGTTCCCCTGAAATTCACCTTCTCTCCTGATGCTGTTTGGTTGCTGAAGAAAAGCTTTCTGTGAAATATCCATTTGGCTGGGCCAGGGGGAAAATCCCAATTCCAGCTTCTCATGAAGGATCCAGTCACTTGGGGCACTCTCAGCTCTTGATGGAAGTAGATTTTTCTGTGAGCCAGTTTTCTGAGAAAACCTTTTTAAAGGTATTTTCCCCTCCACTTGAGAGTGCCTGGGAGAGCAGCAGCAGGGGGAGGTTGTGTCTGGGAGCAGTTTGCACTCAGGGCTTGCAGTTATGTAATATAAATAGATTTCATCGTGGGTTTTTTACAGCTTTTGGTGTTTGAAAAACACAGGGAAGCTGCTGGTTTTGAGGGGAAACAGCTGTCAATTATGTTACAGTGCTAAAAAAAAGGAGCTGGACACAACTGAAAAAAAAAAATATATATATTTGAGAATCTCAGAGCTCTCCAAGAACCATTTGTGATTTTGCAGTATGAGGGAGGCAGGTTGGATTTACCAGGAACAGGGGCAGGAGCAAATAGGAGAGATTTTGTGGGATCCAGACCTTGGTGGGGAAGAATTGAGCCCTTTTTTGTTGGGGTGAGTGAACTTCTGTGCCTCCTCCTCAGTGGGTTGCATGCAATTCCTAATTTTCAGGATCTTCCCTGCCTTTGAGGTTCTGTAGTGGGAATTGGGCAGAGGCCCTTGTAGCCAAAATGTTCACTGGGCAAGAGCTGCTTGCAACATTAATCAATTAATAAATGCAGAATAATGAATGCAGCTGTTAAAAGGTAATAAAGAAGGGAGTTTGCTTGAAAGAATTTAATGTTTTTCCTTCAAAAAAAGGCAAGAATACAGGGAAAATCAGTGACAGCCGTAGCAATATTTGTGGGAGGATGTGAGAGCAAGATTTGAGGCTTTGTGCTTTCAAAAGGGGATAGGCAGTGGAATATATTGATGTGTGAAATGTCACTTTCTAATGCTTGAGAGAGAGGGGACCCAGGGACAAAAGGTGGTGGGAAAAGAGGGTTTGGAAGACAAGACACAGGAAAGGAGAGTAGAGTCTCACTATAGAGAAATGTGAAGGATTTGCCAAACTGAATCTGAATATAAGGCAGCTTTTTAATATTTTAGATAAGGAACGTGACCCAAGTGGAAATGTTTCCACAAAGGCAAAGAAGAGGAAAGGTTGAATTAGGTTTGAGGGTGTTTGCTGCACTGGAGGAAAAGGAACAAAGGTTAGTGGTAAAGAAAAATGAGTAAATGAGACTCAACTCAGAAAAAAAGGGCAAAATCAAGAAGACAAAGATGTTTTTATGCTGCTTCTGTTTGTTATCTTGATAGGTAAGGGACTGGGGAACTGGGAAACAATGCCAAAAATAATAAATAGGGGAAAAGGTGGAGTTTGCCCAGGTAATTGAGACATGTGACTCTTGTTCCCCTGGTAAGGAAATTCAGGAATTTCAGCTGTGTCACCAGCTGGGTTCACAGAACAGAAGTGGAGGACTAGAGGCTGAGTGACAGCAAATTTGGTGTGGATGTGCAGCAGGAAGGTCACTTGTGGGAATAAAACCAGATTGCTCCCCTGACACATCCAGCTCCCTGTGGAACAGATCAGGATAAATCATAAAGCTGAGGAACTGAAGAAAGGGGAAGATATTAGCACATTCTCTGGGGAGTTTTCTGACTTCTTAAAATAGTGCAGAGGAATGAAAAAAGTGTGGTGAGCAATAACCTTCTCTGTCATTAGTGGTCTGAGTCCTGGTGTTGGAAAATGGAGAAAAAAACGTGGTTCAGACGAGGTCAGACGTGAGAAAATGAAACAACAAGTGATTTCCTTATCATATTAATACAGAGATATCAGGAAAAGATGGGAGGTTTCTGTGCAGAGTGGAGGTGGCTGATATCAAGAATAATGTAAAGAATGCTCCAAGTCTAAATTAATATTCTGCCTTTCAGTAAGGAGAGCAACACGGTGCAAAGTCAGCAAGGCTAGTTGGAATTCATGCATAATAACAGAATCAAATTTGTGGGAGGTGGAATTTAACCTGAAAAAGTGATCACGGCTACACAAAGGGAAGGAAAAAATAAACCAGGTATCTCTGTACCTACACATCATTCCTAAATTTATTCAGCACTTCTAAGCTTTCTCTTTCTCAGACTTTATGAATGGACCTGATCCTAAAAGCTTACCTTTGTCATGCCTTATTTAAATGTAGAGTAACTTGACTTGCAGTTGTAGGAGCAAATGGAGAATTGTTAATTAAACTAAAAAAAAAAGAGAATAAAATTAGTTAATGGGGACCTAATAAGAGGTTTTTAATTGATATATCAAATGAAAAATCATTGACTAATGTGAAAATAACACATCTTTTAAGAATTCTAAAGGTGATGAGGAAGGAGACTCAGAAAGGTGTTGTTAGCATGGGCAAGGTAACTGATGGAGTTTGTCAATGATTAGCCTGGGATTAAAAATGTTTTATTCCCTAAAATAATGCTGGAAAAAGGGAGTGGTGTGGTGGAGTGACCTGATGACTGAAAAGCTGAAAGGCCCTGTCAATACAGAGAACAAGTTGTGCTGTAAAAAAGAATTGGCTCAGCCTCCTGATGAGGGCAATAAAGAAGGAATTTATTTTCACTACAGAAAGTGCAAGGTCTTGTAAACAGAGACTGCTCACTACTGTACTGGGGGGCTCATCAGCTGTAAGTGGCAGGATGAGGAGCAGCAGAGCACACAGTGACTCTGAGCCAGCATTAAAAAATAGCCTTGGATCTGCTCTGAGGGTGTATCAGCAGAAATAGTTTTAGGAGGTGAAGAAATGTTAATGGATTGTGCAAGGCTCTGATGTGTCCTTAGAGAAACACCATGGCAGGCTGGGTTCACACATTAAATCTGGGGGAAGTGTAGGAAAAGCACAGACCAGGGCAAGAAGGAATCTGTTTTGTCGAAGAAGAATTCTAAAAGAGCAAAAGTTTTTGTGTTTTCTAGCCTTAAAAAAATGGAAATTTCGAGGTGGAACATAAGTATTTTGTAAAAATTGGGATGGTGGTGGTTGTAAATAAACAAGAAAGGCAGAGAAAGTGATTTAATTTAAAGATCAGTGTTAGTAGAGAGAGAAAGTGCATCAGTAAACCTCATCAAAGCATGAGCAGATTCCAGGGTGCTGAGCTACCACTGAGAAAAGTATGGAAAGCTGAGAAAACAACCAAGAAATGTGGATTTCTGTGAAAGAGAGTTACTGAGATGGCTGAGTTCTTACCTGCCACATACAGAGAACATCATCCTCTCTTCTCCCTCTCCACAATTCTGCTTTATCCCAGCCTGGGATGTGGCTGTAATCCACACCAGGACTGATGTAAACATGGAGTATTCTTCTGGGGAGAAGCTGAGATGTGTGGGTCTAGCTGCCCCTTGGTTCCAGAGGACTGCTCCTGTAGGATCAAGGAAAGGTTCTGCAAGCCTGCTAGCCTGTGTTTGATAGGGAAAATACAGGGAATTCTCTAAGAAATGCAGTGAAGGATCATTCTGCTGGAATATTCTCCATGTTCCCAGCAGTAATTCCAGGATTTCCCAAGCTGCCAGTTGTGCCCAGGTCACTGAGTTTATTAGCCCTTGATGAAACCTGTTCTCCATGAACTTCTCTAAACCCTTTAATCCTGTTGACCTCCACAACCCCTGTGGCAATGAGCTCCCCACTGCAGCAATGTGTTTTGTGAAAGAGTTTTTTCCTTTTTTTCTTTCCTTGAATTGCCCAGTAAGTTTAAGGAGTGGTGTGGAATTCAAGTTTTGAAAAGTCATGAGGAAATATTCTTTAATCATCTCCTTCCCTTGCAGTCCACCAGTTGTGTCCTGCTGTAGTGAAATGATCCTGGTCTCTGCAGCCTCTTCCCACAGGAAAACTGCTCCAGTTTTTAACTGTGCTTCCTTCTGACCATCAGAAATTCCTCTGATCCTACAGTATCTAAATGCTCGGATTCTGTTGAGCTAAAATCTGTAGTAAGTTAACTTAAAGAAATTGAACTTTTAATTGGTTTGTCCAATTGAGGAGTTTTCTTCAAAGAATGGCTACAGGGTGTTCTTATTTCTAGATCAGCCTTGTCTCTCACTTCTCAGCTTTTAATCTAAAAAATTTAAAAATAGACTCAGTCTGTCTTCAGTGCCAGAAAATTTGTGATTTATCCCTCCAGTCCTTGGTATTTAGAAATTTGATGGCCATGGCCAGGTTGTGGCAGGCTCCTTTTACTGTGTGTTCATCAGATGGAGAAAAGGAATTTTCCTGAAGTTTCTTCCTCTACTCGGCAAATTACCTAAGCAAGGTCACCTAAATTGCCTTCAGGATGTAGCAGTTTCTCTCCATGTACACAAATTTAAAGAATTCCAGAGTGACTGCCTGTTTATGTGTTCATCTTTAGATATAAAAATCAGTGATATGAACCCTGCCCTGCAGTGATTGATCAGCTTTTTCATCTTTCCAATCTTGTTTTTTCCCTTTTTCCTTTCCTTTAGCGAATCAAAGCATTTCAGAAATTTATTCTTTTGATTTTAGGGAAATAAAGTATATTAATTAAAAGACTGAAGAGGTGTGGAAGAATAAGTGTGATTCTACTACAAAATGTAGCAGTAACAAATAAATTGTCAGACTTTGGCCAAATTTCAGCAGGTTACTTTCACACATTCAGATTATTCAGCTGTTTGCTGAAGAGTCAATGTGGTGAGATAAATACAGATTTAATATCTTTGCTTGTTCTGTTGCTCTCAGGAGGACATTGCATTCAGTCAGAAAGATAACTTTTTTAAAAAAATTAAATAGTGGGTTGAATATGCCAATAGATTAATCATTTTTCCCATCAGATCTATCCCTGTGAAATATAAATACTTCCCATATTTTGTCAGAACCATAGAGCAGCAGAGCTGATTAATTAACCTGCATGAGTACCTCAGACCATTTTAAGAACTTTGTGAAATTAGCAGGTATGTGGCAAAAGTCATAAATAAAGAATGAAGCCAGTTCCTTGCTTCCCCTGGTCTGAATCCCAAACAATATTTTATTTTTTTTAGAGAGGCTCTTCCCTTCTTCTTTGAACATTCATTTGAAACCTTTGCCATGTGCCAGTATTAAAAAAAAAAAAAAAAAGAAATATTCTGGAACATTTACACAATAAGGCAGTCACCCATCCTGTCATTTTCCATATCCCCATTGTAATTATTTGAAATCCTTATGCTTGAAGATGAGTTTTTTCTCCCTCCCAGCCCCAAATCTATTTTGGGAGTAGACTTGTAATTGTGTGTTTGTTAATGTGACTGTCTGTTGCCATGAACAAAGTGAGGTCACCAATTTTCTGTGGCAGCTTTGCCTCAGAGTTCAGGACTGTAAACCAGCCAGCACTTACTGAAATGCACTCTTTTTCCTTTTATATTATTTTATTATTTTATATTATTTTTCTTTTATTTTATTTTGTTCTGTTATCAAGCCAAGTGATACCTATGGCATGAACTGATTCACATTGTGATACTCTGGGATTATTCCTATTACAGTTTGTATGGGACTTTTGTATTCAATATTTCATTATTCTCCATTGAAGATTTGTCAAGAAATTTCCTGAAAGTAAAGGTATATGAAGCATTTGAAAAACACTTATTTCACTTAATTTTTGCTAAGGAAAAGTTCATCTGATTGCAGGTTACGTTGTTTTGGGGATTCCAATGCTCAAAAAACTTATGTTTTGGATTTGTATTTATGCACTTTTAAAACTTTATTGAGTCCATGCAGATCACTGAAGTGTATTTTATCAATGCACCATCAGTGCTAAGGTTTATAATGACATTACAGTTTCTTCTATCAAGTGTGGTTTGGTCCATCTGTCTTTAGCTTTTAGATTTTTTTTTGGTTTTTTTGCTATTTTAATATCCCAGAATGGATTGATTTCTAGGCAGATTTCTAATAACTGCCTGGAAGTCAGCAAATGGTGTCAGTATGGCTGTGACAATTCAGAGCAGTCAAAGATTTGGCTCAGAACATCTGTCCACCTTCAATACTTAACATCCTTTATAAACACATTATTTATGATTTGAAACAAACAGTTACAACCAGGCTGAAGATAAACACAGATTCACCAACAGGAGCATGGAGAGGAAATCAATTTATAATATATAAAGATATTTTTTGGAAATACTTTCAGGCGTCCCTGCCTTAAACCCAGCAGCACTAAAAACCATTAAAATGTAGGTAAAATTCACACCAGCTGTATTTTGGTGATTTCTGTCATGAGGAGATTTCTCCAGTTGCTATAAATTAAGTTTTTACTCTGAAGCCACCTTACACATCTTTTGGTTTTGCCATGTAATGATGTTCATTTTGTGTCATAATAATGTGAAAAAAAAATGTTTGCTTGCATGAGGGCTGAAAGGACAGTTAAGCCTCAGGATAAGGGCTCACAATTGCTCTTTTTTTGGGGGGAAAAAGGCTTTAATAGAAATATGTTTTAAAAGAACAGTGGAGAGTGAATAAACCACGTGGAGCTGAGTTTTGCCATGTTATTTAAGTTCTGTGAGCATATTAAAACACATTCCTATTCTGTAAATATTTTAGAATCCAAACTCTGTCTTCCCTGGTTTCATGCAAGCATAAAGCACATCACACACATTACAACTAAAAACCAAGCTGGGAGATCTTACAAGTGACCTGAAATTTAGCAAAGTCTCGTTGTCAACTTTTGGATTTGTATCAGCACAGGGAATGATTTCTGCTGAAAACTGCACATGGAGCACATGATTGATTTAAAATCTTTATCCAGGAGATTTTAAAAATCACTATCTTGCTTTCTGCCTCAATAATTTTAAAACACTTTTTTTTTAAACACTTTATAGTCTTTCTTTTAAAGACTTTATAATATTACTAGGAGAGGCAAATCCCACTGTTCTGCTCTGGCAGCCAACATTCTCCTCCTCCACTCTCCAGCTGGGATATGAACTATCACAACACTGGAAAATAGTGATAATACAGCACAAGAAAGGAATATTTACCATTAACACTGTTGATTTTTAGTGTCTGTTTACTGATCTGTGATTCTGTTACAACAGCACATGGAGTGTTGAGCTGTAAATTAAAAAGGGATTCAGGGAGTCAAGCCTTAAATCGTTGTCTGATGATCACTGGGACACTTAAAAGACTCCTGGCTTCAAATTAATGGGTTTTCTTTCTGTTCTAAAGTGATTTAAAAATTATAAATGGAAAATTCCATGCTGGGGGAGTCATATTAGTGATAATGATTTATGGATTATGTCTGCATTGGCATCTGATAGCCAGGACAGCAGAAGGAACAAACACTTCAGATTTGCCCATCACCAATGAACATCTCCACACCCTGGCAGAAACCACCCACAGAATGGTGACTATCTGATATTTTTACAAAGCATGGGGTGCACTTACACCTGAAACATGACAAACACACCTGCAGAGAGGCTGAGGAGCCTTTGGCAGGTGGGAAGAAGAGCCCCGGGCGCGTTGAGCGGAGGTGTAAATCCCGCGTTGAGCGGAGGTGTAAATCCCGCGGCCGCGCGCCTGACGTCGGTTTCCTCAGCAGCGGGGCTGATTGCAAAGGCAGATGTTGTCCTTCTTCTGCAAGAGCTGAGATCCACCTCCAGACTCCCAGATTGTTTGTGCCTACAGATGGAATTAGAGCTTCCTGCCATTGTGTGTGCCGTACGTCCCCTCGTCCCCGACTGACGCATGTTGGACATTCTGCCCGCGGCGCTGGCGAGATGAGGCCGTTGCTAAAACTGAAAAATGGCCAAAATCCAAAGATTTTTATCATCCCATCCATGCCTTGCCGTGGTGCACGAGGGAGTTTTCCGTGTCACGGGCACACTTTCCCCAGCCTTTCCTTTGATTTCACACGGGCAGGAGACGTCAGTGGCACTTAGTTATGTCTGACATTGACTTGTAAATTGTCTTTAAAATAAGTGTTTTTAAAAGGGATGAAATATGTTTTTACAAAAGGGATAAAATCCATTTTTCAAAATGGGAATGGTCATTCCACTACTATGGCTTTTTTTCTTAATTATTTTAAATACTTTTAGGCCTGTAAACCTCTGAATTACACGTTACATTCAAAGAAATCCTATGAGAAAATAGTTATCTAAAGTTTGGGAATTGTGATTCCACTACTATGACTTTTTTTGAATTATTTTAAATACTTTTAGGGCTGTAAACCTCAAAATGATATGTTGCATTCTGATTTTGACATTCAGAGAAAACCTATGAAAAAATAGTTATCTGAAACTTGGGTTGAAGACAGGAAATGTCCTGGCTTTTTGCTTAATAAATAAATTTTTAATGGAGCATGTGTATCAGTGTTAAGGGGAAATTTCCAGCTAGCTTTACCCTGACCACATCAATTCAACTCCTGCTTTGTCAGAAACAAAATATTTTCATTTTAAAACAAAATTAATTGTGCCAATTGTCAAGAAACATGGATATTTGTATGCAGAGATTTGCCAAGTCAAATGGGAATGAAGAGCCTGGATGTGTGTAGAATAACTAATTTTTAATTGATCATTATTCAGGCATTCTCTCTACCTCAGTAGCAATATCAAAATAAGGATGGAGTCAAAACAATTGAGATCAGCATATTTTATACTGAAGGAAAATAGCTTTTTTATGACCCTTAGAATTAATCAGTGGGTTTTATTGCCACAGCTCTCCCAGAACATAGTACATTGATTTTCCTCAAACCTAGATTAAACATTCATTCGTGTATAAAATGATGTTTGCAATTCCATTATATCTGCAGGATAATAAATGATCACAGTTGCAACCTTTATGGTTTAGGCCATCAACTAATCACTAATTCAGTAATTCCAGGAGGGTGAGATAGTGAACTTAGTTTGGGGACACATTACTCCATAATTATGGGCAATGCAGTTTTACAGACTTTTCTCTTTGGTGTCACAACATTTAATTAGGGGTCACACAGCACCATTATAATGTACACCTAGAGGGTTTGGGTTTTTTTTTTCCTTTTTTTTCATGGACAATGAAGTGTATAGATTGTATGGATATATTACATGTATTTATGTAGGAATAGCAAATAGCAGATCTTATCTGAGTACTGGAATACACAGGTACTTTGTGGAGTCTGTCTCCTTAGATTTAGAAACCATCCAGATGTGGACCTGGGAAATTTGCTTCAGGTACCAGAGGTGCGGTGCACAAAGGGACCTCCAGAGGTCCCTTCCAACCTCACCCATTCTGTGATTCAGTCACACAAATGGTGCAGCAATTCTAATTTCTAAAATTCTAACTAGTGGTGACAATGACTTCTTTTCTCCTCTGTAGTTGTTTCCTTCAAGCTCTACCAAACTTCTGCTTCCCACAGGTTTAGTTGAGATTTTAATTTTTTTTTTTTTTGCCACGTAAAAAATCACCTTGAAAGGACTCAGAAAATACAAGGCTATATTTATGGTTGGGAAAAAGTTTGGTTTTTTTTTTCATTAAGATTTAGAGATGAAAAGAATGAAAAGAAGCAATTGTATTGACATTTGATGGGTTTTAAATTTGTGTTTTCCTCTTCAGGGTGCGCAATGACTTCGATGTGCTCACAAACCGCCTGATTGGCAGCCACGGCTACTGTACCCAGGTGAGCTAAAGGTCCAGTTTTGGGGATGTCCTGTGCCTCTGCTGTGAACTGACTTCTGGGAAGAGATGGATTTCTTGTTTTTGAGTCATAAAGTCATGGAATCACAGAGTGGTTTGGGTTGGAAGGGACCTTAAAGCTCATCTTGTTCCAACCCTTCCAACCTTCCCCTATCCCGGCTTGCTCCAAGCCCCATCCAGTCTGTTCTTGAACATCTCCAGGGATGGGGGTCCACATCCTCTCAGGGGAACCTGTGCCAGGGCCTCACCACCCTCACAGTAAAGAATTTATTCCTAACATCAGCTAAACCTGCACTCCTTCAGCTGAAGGCCATTCCCCCTTGTCCCATCACTCCATGCCCTTGTGAAGAGTCCCTCTCCAGCTCTTTTGCAGCCCCTTTAGGTATGGGAAAATAATGATTTATGAAAATAAATTGGTGGAGATTTACGCTATAAAATCTCCACCAATTTCCTTTTGTTTTTTCCCTTATTCCCATATCCTCAAGCACCTTCATCCTTTATTATTTTTCCTCGTGTTTTGGCACATTGTTGTCTTTGCTTTCAGAGGTTCTGCTTTGCTGGCTGGTTTTTTGGCCTGCATGTGCCTGTACCTGTATGTCCATGTCCTCACACTCCTCTCATCTGCCTCTTTGGTACTCCTTGGTTGATTTCAGTGCTAAAATACTGCTGTGTTCCCTCCCTGCCCTCTCAGAAAGGTGCCTGAGGTTCCATGTCTGATCTTACAGCTCCTCAGTGATTCCAGGATCCCATCTATTGCTCTTCTGGCTGCCAAAGACAAGCTTCATGTTCCTCTCTTGTTGCTAGAGGACTTTTGTACTGTGACCACACAATGGTTCCTCAAGAAGGTGGTAGAACATCAGTGATGGTGAATAAAAGTGCTAAAAATATCATTAAAAGCCTATAAAATCTGGGGAATCCTTCAGGAGAAACACAGAGCTGTAATTGTGGGCAGTATTTTTAAAACCAGTTCCAAACTGGCCATACCAGAGTTATTCATGTCTTTGGGCATGGTAATTTGCAGTATTTTTTCTGGAAACTTTCTCTTTGTTATTTCCCCTCCTGGTTTTAGCCATATGTTATTTATTAATAGTGAGCTGGTTCACTGCTGCAGCACAGTCTGCTGTTAGCTCTGCTTTCATGCACCCCAGCTGGCCCTGGTGGGATGTTAGCTGAGAAAAATATCCCATATCTCTGTTCTTGAACTTCAGGCACGCTCACATGTGCAAATGCCACCCACCCTCTCACATGTGTATAGCCTCTGACACACCCCTACTTCAGCTGGAGAGGAAATAATCAGCAATCATCTCTAGGAAATATCAATATCTTAGTGATCAGGGTTCATATGGATAAATGTTTTACTGAAAGAGACTTAATTTCATCCAGAAATAATCAGTGAGAAAGAATCATAATTTAACAAATCTTGTCCAATATACAAAATACAGCACTAAGCACATACAGAAATGCCATGTAGTCCTGGACAGGCTTTGATTTTCTATCATTCCATGCTGTACTTTTCATTGTAGAGAGGAAGGGACACCAAAAGGTTTTCATTAAAAAAACCCCAAAACAACACTTACATGAGATGTTTGAGAGTTGGATGTGAAAGTAAATAAATTATCAGCAGTTTGCCTCCAGAAGGATGAAAATTGAAAACTCTTCTAATATTTGGANCAGAGGGTGCTGGGCACTGCCCAGGCTCCCCAGGGAATGGGCACAGCCCCAAGGCTGCCAGAGCTCCAGGAGGATTTAGACAATGCCCTCAGGCACAGGGTGGGATTGTTGGGGTGTCTGTGCAGGGCCAGGAGCTGGACTGGATGATCCCTGTGGGTCCCTTCCAACATAGGATATTCTGTGATTTTGTAATTTCCTCATTTTACTTTGGGAGACTTTGACAAAAATATCTGGAATATTTTTATAATCAATTTTAATCCTAATCATAAACCTAAAGCCACTCCATAAATTTGGGGTTATGTACATGTGTAACGTCATCAACCCTGAATCAGTCTTGTGCTCATCAACTACTGTTTGGTTTTTGTTTTCTTTCTTTTTTCTTTTTCTTTATTTCAAACATGTCCCAAACAGGAATTGGTGAACTTGCTTTTGACTGGCAAAGCTGTGTCCAATGTTTTCAACAATGTGATAGAGCTGGACTCTGGGAATGGCAATATCACCATTTTGAAAGGCATCACGAGTCGCAGTGATATTGGTTTGCTGTCCCTGTTTGAGCACTATGATGTCTGTCAGGTATGCTTTCCATTAAAAATGTAATTAAAAAGAAAACAATTACTTTTAAAATCAGCTTGGAGTAAGTAAAGCAGCAAAGAAATTACTGGCTTGGTTGAGTTTGTCTTTTCTGTGCTATAGTTGTGGTTCTATTACCAGTAAAAAAAATTAAAGGCAATTAAAATAACTGTTAATGCAATGGGATTGTTCCCTTTAATTGCTTTTGATAGTCATATTTTAATTGTAGTCATCATGAAAATTAAAAGATAAACTAAAACTTTAAAAGGAGTGACAAGGATTAATTTACCTCAGGAAAAACTTGTGTAATGGTTTCACTAGTTCTCCATCAACAGGAGGTGGAGAATGGCAGGATGGACATCTTTCCTAAAGACATGTTCTGTCCCAAACAGCCAATCTTGTGTTTGATCCAGGAATATTGTTTGAAATTCTCTTGCTTTTGTTAGATACTTGTAGCAGTCCCACCTGCATTTGCAGCAGCAGCACCCCTATAAAAGTTTGAAAGTGATTACCAAAGGATGTGTTTTTACTGATCTGATATAAATGTGTGACAAAACAAAGCTTGATTTTAACTCCTTCCCACGTGGCTGAAGTCAGCTACATTCTCCTGCTACTGGCAAACTCCAAATTTTGTTATTTTTAATTAACACAATCATTTACATTATTCACAGGATTACAAAAGGCTTGAATTCAGTCATGACAGGTTATCAGTGTACCCAAATCAGATTAATTGAGAACAGAGTGGACTAAAAATAAATAAACTTCTGTGTCTAGTTCACACTTCTTTTTTTTTTCTATAAACATTTTGACATTTAAACCCTCAAAAAAATGGTTATGCACCACTCCAGCACTTTTTCCATTCTCCAGTGAGGAAAATGACTTGGGAATAGCAAAATGGTAAATGAGGTCAGGGCAGGTAAGAGCTATTTCTTACCCACCTGCCCTCTAAAAATAAAATAAGTTATCCAGAGATTCAGACACCATTTTCCACTTATTCTGCAAATTATATGGTAGAGGGGATCTCTTTCCACTGCTGGGCTCTTGCATGGGAGCTGGACTCATGAGCAGGGATCTGTTTTTCCAAGCCAGTGACTTAATCAGTTACAGAAACTCCAGTAGACATAGTTTCCTTTTTTTATTTTTAAGAGTCTACATTAGTTGGGCATCTGCTGCAAATTGTCCTGGTTTTTATTAAGAACATCTGGGTGTTCTCTGCATTTCAGTTCAGAGGCAATGTCTGCTTAGGACTGGGACAAAAGTCAGATTCTGGTGGATTTTGGCCCAAAACTGGGGAGTCTCCACTGTGGCTTCTGCGTGAGGGGCCAGATTCTGCTTCCTGTTATAAAATTTAGAGCAGTTCAGGAAAAAGAAATGTCAGTGGCAGTTTGCAGAGGTGGAACTGAGAATAGGATTTGTCTTTCAAAGTGACTCTTTTATTCCTCTCAGCATCCAATTACAGTGTGGCTCTGAGGCTGGTAACTGAAGCCAGCCATGGAAAAGGACTGTCATTTTTGGTTGGGTTTATTTTTTGTTTCCAGGAGTAAGAAAATCCTGAGTGTGCTATATGGTGAATCATAGACACTGGAGTCAGAAAACTCCCTTTAGGTCACATCCAGCCAATCTCTCAGGGGATAACTCAGGATATTTTTGTGTCCTGTTATATAGCAGGGTTTGTTTTAAAAATCTGTATCCATGAAGTTCCTGCCTTTTTGTTCAGATGGCCATTTTTTCATTGATTTTAGTGCACATAACTGTGATCTTACAGTTCTTCTCATCCATCTCCACTCTAAAACATGAATAAATGCAAATAAAGATTTTCAGGCCCTTGTGAATTTGGAGATTTTCATATCTACTACACAGCCTGTGTTTGGAAATACTATTAATATATCAGACTCTTCATTTACTTAGTTTCCTCTAATTATAATTTTACTCATAATCCAACCTGCTCCCTAAACAATTGATCCCCATCCGCTGGGCATTTGCAGCTGAGGTAACAGTGCCTCCCTTTTTTATCAGCACATCCTGTCCAAAGCTTGTTTGTATTCCCCTGCTCTAGGCTTGTTCCAACTCACCAACACTTTTAGGACGGGATATTCAAGATTCCAGGCTGGATGCAGTAAATCCACATGGAAGAAGACTTCCCTAGCATTTTATCTCATTTTTCTAATATGTGGAGGATTTGTGTGTAATCCACAATTCCCTTGGTGTGGCTTCTGACTTGCAGATATTGTGAGGGCACAATTCACAATTAATTGTGAATTAATCCTCAAACTCCAACAGTGGCAAATCCAAAAAAAATGATCCATCCCTTTCCTTCCAGTGGTGACCTGGAGAATCCCTCTGTTCCCCATCCATTCATCTCCTCCAGTGGATCCTGTGTTATCTTTGCTGATGAGAAAAACTTGTGCCCCGAGTAATTGGTCTGGAATTGTTCATGTTCATTCATCACTCTCAGTCCTGACAGATCAGCAAACTCTGTGGAGTTTTTGCAGTGTAATTACTTGCTGCAAATTGTTTCACAATGACAGATGGATCCATTCCATCTGTTTCATGTGCAAACGTTTAGTTTCACAGTGAGATTCTGGATTTTAATGGGAGAGAAAAAAAGCTGAAAGTCCAATTCTGCTACTTTTCAGTAGGCAAGTTACACATCTTGGTGTTTCTTTTCTTTGTGCTAAGCAATATCAATTCCATGTGATCTTAGCACATTTTAACTTAGAAGCCCAAATTGAGATTTTAGGTTTCCTGGGATTTATTTTCGAGCATGTCAAGCAATAGGAACATTTCCACATGAAATTGCTGGGGGTTTGCTCTCTCTGCTGGGCTGCAGCTTGCAGCAGTTCAGTCTCAGGGAAAATGAGTGGTTTCTCAGTAGGGACAAGACCTTGAAGAAGGGGATGAGGTACAGGAGTGGGTAGGATCAATTTTAGCACTCCTGGGTGAGAAAATCCCTGTGTTTGGGTCAGAGCCTTTGGCCTAAATGCCACATTAAAATTGCAGGTGAAAAGACCTAGAATGATGAAATTCTTCCTTTCAAAATGTTTTGAGATGTTAAAAGTAGGAAGAGATGAAAGAAGAGGCTCCTCATACTGATGCCAGGTCATTAAATAACAGTGAAAAAAAGGAAAAATAATCTGCATTCTCAGGTAATAAATTGAACAGATTATTATCATTATTATCATTCATAATTTGCTAATTCTTTAATAATATTAATAACCAATTAACAAACACCGCCGTGCTAATTAACATGAATAATGATAATAATAACAATAATATATGGCATTTACATGCCATTTCCTATTAGCAGATCTGTGCTTTGCAAGAGTGGCAAGTGTCACTTCCACTTTACACTGAGGGCAAAGAGGTGAATAAAAGTCAAAGTGCTCATCCCAGTGAGTCACCCAGTAAGCTCCTGGCTGAACTGGGATGAGCACAGGTCTGAATCTCTCATTTTAAAGGCAGTGTGGTGCTGGCTGATGAATTTCACCATCCTTCTGAAATGTTTTTTGAAAACGCTTTAGGTATGTGGTGTTATATGTGAAGAAATGGAAGTATTCAAAGTTTTTTGTCTCTTTTGAGCCTTCTCTCTGATTTGTCTTTGTTTTCACCAATTCCCTCCTGCTTTAAGCTGTCCTGTCAGTTAAACCTCCTGTTGTCTGACCTCCCAAATTCACCCTACTCTGATTCCTGACTGTCCCAGCATTTCAAGGGACCTGGTGCTTTTTAGTTTTTGCTTCTCTGAAAACGGGGAGGGCATTGACAAAGAAGCTCCACACATTTTCCCTATTTCTTTTCAAAAAGACAGAGCAAAGCAACAGAAACAAACAGAATTTAGTCATTAAAATTCCACAGATGGGAAATATTATCTTTGGTCCTTTTGAAGAAACCCCTCTGTGCTATGACAAGGCCTGAATGATGAAATTCAGCATACATGATCTGTCTCCTGGCACCTCACCTGTGTTTTTGCCCTGTGGAATGTCCCCCCTATAACCTTCTTCCCAAGGAAATGTGTCCCCTAAACAATCCCTTTTCCCCATCAGATGGGCTGGATTCAAGCCAGGCCATTGGTGGGGTTGTGAAGGGGAAAGTTTTCAAAGAGGGTTTTAACCACCTCCTTTGAGAAACCAACCACAAAAACAAACACAAGTGCAAAATGGAAACTGATGGTTGGCTTCAATTTTCCATTTATTTTTCAGGAATAGGGGTAAATGTTGTGCCCTGTAGGTGCAGCAAAGGAAGCTGCTATTTATGTAAGACTTTAGTGAGCATCACTGTGGGCAAAAACATGGAGCACATTCAGATTTGACTGAAACAAGGCTGACAAAGCATTGGCCTTTGAGAAAATCTGTTCTTCATTCCTTGTTTTTACATCTCCCTTTCTAGTCTGGAACTGAAATTTTCTTTAATGAAGTCCTGTTGTCCTCTGAGTTGTGGCCAGTTATTTCCTCAGAGGCCAATCACTGTTGCTGGGGTATTGGCATTGCTTCCCTGTCAACATCCTTCTAAATGAAATAGAATCACAGAGTTTTTATTTAAGACAATAAGGGTAACAAACCCCACATGTTTAGAAGAGCTCTGTGTGCTTTGCAAACAGGTAAAGCAGAAAATTATATTTTCCACATGTCTCTCTAGATTATAAACACCTGCATTTGGATCTGGATTTATCCCATCTCACTTTAGGTGTTTCTTAGGCTGAAAATGCTTCAGGTAAGGGTTCAGCCAACTCCCTGCATCACTGGTGAATGGGAGGGTCTAAATATCTGACAATGCCCATCTCTTGCTTATATGATTTTACAGCCAAAGCCCAGGGGCTAATTTGCATTAGAGGGCCTAGAAATAAATGCAGAAGTGTTCTGTGGGCTGAATCCTGCCCTGTCTGTGTCATTGCAGTGATGGAACTCCCTGAAGCGGGCTATAAACTTTGTGTGTAGTGAGGAAATGGCAAAATGCTGAAATCTGAGTGAGGGTCTGAATCTCCCTCAACATTTCTTCATTTTTTGGGACATTCCAGAAGAGCAGCTGGGTGGGACAGGCATAAAGAAAAGATCTTGATGCTGCCTGGTGCCCTGAGGTCTGTTTTCCTTTTCCTTTCCACATCTGCTGCCTTTTACACCATGGCAGTAGAAGGGAACTTTAATCAGAAGCCAGTGCTTTCCAGGAGTCTCTTCTTTGCTTTGGGAGTCCTAGGATTTAACACACATCTCTTTCTGTTCTTCTTCAGTCATGTCCTTTTTTTTCCTCCCAGTTCATTATCAGAAAGATTTCCCTTTCTACCAAAAAAAAAAAAAAAAAAAACCAAAAAAACCAAAAAAAAACCCAAACAAACAAACAAACAAAAACCAACCAAAAAAACCCCCAAAAAAACCAGGATCCAAAGCTGCAGAGAAATTACCTAAATTACCTAAGGCTCCAGTGCAGCAGTAGTGTTTGCTATTATTTTATATGGCTAAAAACTCTTCAGTTTCTGTCTCACCTGGCATAGTGCATACCCTGAATGTCAGATCTCATAAGCAGTAATTTTATTTTTCTCAGTCTGATTGAAATCAAGTATTTGGCAATGGCAGTAACTTCACCCTCACAATGTCCCTTAATTATCTGCAGATACAGCAGTGATGTGGCTGAGCTGGTGTTTCAGGGGTGACCTGGGTCTGTGGGGTCACTGCTCCCCCAAGGGCTGCTGAAAAGGTGTGTGATTTTACACCACTGACACTTCACTCTTAACACCCCAAAC
The DNA here is from genome assembly GCA_013399945.1 of Ploceus nigricollis. Classification (NCBI taxonomy): domain Eukaryota; kingdom Metazoa; phylum Chordata; class Aves; order Passeriformes; family Ploceidae; genus Ploceus; species Ploceus nigricollis. The sequence continues at coordinate 117,206 of VXBC01005458.1, read as the reverse complement.
CAACCTTCCCTGGCCCCACGTTGGGCTTCTCCCTGGGGGCTCTCCTAATGGGGGAAGCCCTCCTGGAGCAGTTCTGTGTCAGGAACGAGAGACACATTGGACTTTTTTGGTCTTCAGCTTCTGTTTATTGTTATCTTATCAAAACTTCAGCATGCTGTCTGCACCAGGCCTTGCATGCAGGAAAACAGCACAGAAAATGGCCAACAACCTCGTGTTACAAGGCCTTTTAAGTCTAATCAAAAACTAAAGTACCCAATTAAGAAATGACACCTAGATTATTTCCCCTTTTAACCCAATAACTGATCCTTCAAGATCTGCAATGTGGACTTTTCTATCCGATTACAAGATACCACCCAAACCCAAGAAGAAGAAGGAAGAAGAAGTTAGAAAAAAGGAACTCGAGACAACACCCTGTGCCCTCCATCTTGCTCCCATCTACAACACACTAAAAATCCTAAAACCTAAATTTCTCACCAAGTGATACACTTACACTACTCTCTATAATCTATGTCACACTTTTGTGGATTCTGGTCTATCTTAAAGACTAGGAAACTTTCTCCATGAATGAGGGTCAGAGTCAGTGCTCCCCTGGGGGTCAGGACACCCCAGAGCAGACAGAGAAACATTCCCCTTGCCCTGGGTTCCAACACCCTGGAACATTGTTCAATATTCATTCAGAAAAGGTCAGTGCAGCTGTGGGGAATAAAACACTGACAGAACAAACAGTGGGCTGTTGCCTGTAACTCTGAAAGCTTGGTGTAGTTATCCTTTTGCCTGTCAATCCTACCAGAAATTCCTCAGTTTGGCAGAACCCAGCCCTCTGTGGAACCATTGCAGGCTGTGATTACTTCTCAAAGAAACATCTCTAGCAGCTGGATTCAGGGAAAGAAATGGAAAGCAAGGAATGATTGATTATAACTAGAAAATGAATAGTGAAGTCCTGCAAGCAAGGAGGTGAAATTATGTCAAGTGATAAAACTCCTGGAGAAAAATGCCATCAGATTGGTCATACCCAGTAATCCTGCTTGGTTTGGGTATCTCACTCTCTTGTTTGTTTCTTTTGGAATACACATGGCAAAAGTTGGCCTTGTTCAAGGGACAAATTAGGGCTGAATGGTGAGGTACCATCCACTCACTCTGGCAGATCTGCTGGGATAATTCTCCAGCAATAAATACTTGCCTGTGGGTTGAATTTCACCATTGTGTGAATACACAGAGATATCAGATGGAGAATGAGCCCTTTGAAGGTGCTTGCTTTTGAAAAGTTGATGCTTCCCAAAGATCAGAACGATGTCCCTGAAATTTATGAGCATTCCTGAGAGCTTTTTAAGGGAGAGGATCAGGGTTAGGGAAGTCTCCATAGGAACTGAAGAAATTCAGCACAAAAGGACACCTCATTCATTCCCCCCTTACTTTCCTTTTGCCTGAAAATGAGTAATGAGCCTGCTGGAGAACCAACACTTGAATAGTGATAAAAACACAGCCATTGAGCTTTTATCAAAAAAAAAACTTCATAAAAAGGATGCAAGTCACATATCCCTGATTTGCCTTTGGAATTCAGCACTACAGATGTAGGGAAGACACTGCAAAGAAGGGGTCTCAGTCAGCTCTGTTCTCTGCCAGGCTCTTGTTGGATGACACAGACACTGCTGAGTTTGGGGGGTTTCCTGAGGAGTCAACACTGGCTGTTCATGCCTGTTCTTCCCTGTCCTGTTTACAGGTTTTATTCCAGGTTTTATCCAGTATTACTGCCACCAGCCAGGCTGGTCAGGCAGCTGAGGAATAACTCAGGCCTCACCAGCTGGACCAGTTAAATGAGGGCATAAATCTGTGTATGGGGAAGGGTCTGGAGAGTCAGTCCTGTGAGGAGCTGCTGAGGGAGCTGGGGTTGTTGAGCCTGGAGAAAAGGAGGCTCAGGGATGACCTCCTTGCTCTCTACAACTCCCTGGCAGGAGGTGTGGTGAGGTGGGGGTCAGCCCCTTCTCCCAGGCAACAAGTGACAGGACAAGAGGAAATGGCCTCAAGCTGCACCAGGGGAAGGTCAGGCAGGACATCAGCAGGAATTTCTTCACTGGAAGCCTGGTCAGATGTTGGAATGGGCTGCCCAGGGAGGTGGTGGAGTCCTCATTGCTGGGAGCATTGAAGAAACCACTGGATGTGGCACTCAGGCTCTGGTCTGGTTGTCGAGGTGATGTTCAGTCAGAGGCTGGGCTCGATGGTCCTGGAGGTCTTTTCCAACACAAATGACTCAGTGATTCTACTGCACACGACAGCTGATGCTTGAAGAAGCAGCCAGAGGAATCCTCCCAGTGAGGGTTGTCCTTACCTTGTCAGCAGCATGGTTCTACATTATATTTTGTACAAAATACGTTTTGCATCTTGGTGTCAAAGGCAGCAGCTAATCCTCAGCTGCTTAAATTGATGTGAACAAAACAAAGACTTCTCCCTTTTTGTGGGAGAGGAGGATTTGAGCTACAATATTTTTGGACTCTCTGAGTTGTCTCAAAGTTCATGCCCTCGCTGCTTTCTGCAAAGATTGTAATTGAAAACTACACATTTTTGGAGAATGTTCCTGCAGCCCTCAATCATCTGAACAGTTTGTCCTGGCTTCAGGGGGGTGGTTTGTGTGAGTGAGAGCTGGAGTGGACGTGGCTTTGAAAGTTCTGCATCTCTCTCATCTTTGTCAAATGTTGTTTGATGAAGCTGGGAAGTTGCTTTTGCAGACAAACGTAGGAAGAACACATTTTTAGGAGGAGACTGGCTGTTCTTTTTGGCTTTGACTTATCTGCATATTAAAATATGCATGTTTGTGAGACTGAATCTTTTCATCTGTGTCCCTCTAATTTGCCATCTTTTGTTGAAACGGCGTATTTTCTTTTTTGATAACTCCTGTGACAAGTATTATTGGAAGCTTGTAAAAAATTCTTTGCTTCTAAGCCAAGAATTTACATAAAAAGCAGAACTGTTGTATAAAAGGCTGTTTTAAATAGATATTAGCAAAGTAATGAGTCAGGGAACAGTTACTTAATTAGCTGGAGACTTGTTATCTAACATCAGAAGAAATTCTCGTTGTGGAAGGCAGCTGAATTTGCACTTGTAACACTTCAGATATAAATTCTAAATGTCCATCAAGATGAAAACACACAGGGTCAATTTTGCCATTTGACCCTGTGCCCAGGGTGAAGAACTAAGGGCTGCACTATAGGAGCTGCATCCACAAATCTGTATCTAGAAATCACATATGAGAATTTTTCTGTTAAATTTCCTCAGTTTCCACTAGGGCTTTTTCAGTGAAAAGCGAAATGACTGAAAGCAAAATTATTTCACTGAAAGCAAAATGTTTAATTTTAGATTTCAGTTTCCCTAAGCAGTTTCTCAAAGGTAGAAAACCCAGCTGCAGTGCTGCTGGTGTCCCCTTCCTCCATCCCTTATAGATTAAATCTCTTGAGTATTCTAGTTTAAAACATCTGTGAATGAATATGGAAGTTTTTATACACTTTCTTAGAGAATATTCAGGTTATTTCTAAATATACTTTTGAAAGAAGGACAAAGGCTTAGAAAAGGCTTTGGTTAAACTTTTATTTTCACGTGAGCATATTTCATTTTTAAGAATAATGAAGCAAAACAAATGCTTCTGTTATTGCTTTCTTCTGTAACTGAAAATACATGTTTGGACTGTGAACTAGAAGGTGATAAAGTGAAGGGGATACATTGCTTTCTTTACTCAACAAAAGATTTTGGGCTCAGTTGAGTTGCCCAGGCAGGGATGTCTCAGGGCATTTGAGATCCTGTGAGCCTCTTACCTGGTTTCCAGTCATTGTTGAATGACAGCACAGCCTCCCATTGATCCTATCTTGTATTCCTGTGGTTTTACAGCTGTTGCAGAGAACATGCTTCCTGTTGGTTCAGCTCATCTGGGATCTGATCTTTTAGCTGTAAGGGCACTACAACTGCATGTCATTACCTGCCATAACTCAAGGCCTAATATTTGCTTTATATGCTCCATGATTTACCAGAGCTGTACTGGTCTGCTTCATCAACAGTCTCTAATGAGCCTTCATTAGTGTTTGTAGACTAGAATAAATAAATGATCTTACAAATTTTATGTTTTCCACAACGAATTGTTCCTCCCCCCAACCCCAGTGATGTTCTGCTGTTTTGTATTTTTCTTCTAGGTCGGTTGTTACTTGAAGACCCCCAAGTACCCAATTTGGCTGGTCTGCAGTGAAAGCCACTTCAGTGTGCTTTTCTGTTTGGAAAAGGATTTGCTCAGTGACTGGAAAACGGGGCGGAGGTTTGATCTCTATTACTACGATGGCTTGGCCAACCAGGATGAAGAGATACGGTTGACAGTGGGTATGAGCAGCTCCCTGACTCTGCATTTCACCTCTGGGGGGGGGCAGAAAGGAGGATCCAATAATACAAACAGTGATGGTTGCAGGCAGTGAACGTTAATTTGTGTGATGTTGCCTAATTTCCATAATTAGTTTTGGTACTTAATTGCGTTTCGCAAAGAAGTTTTGAGGATAAGCTCTTGGAAGGGTTAACAGTGAGCATGTGTCACTTTATACACACTGGCAAAAATTCCAGTGGCACTGATTCCCATGGAACAGGTTGTGATCTCTGGCTTATTCATATTCCCAGGACTATAAATTACATTTCACTACTCCCATTCCCCTTCACATCATCTCACGTCGTTTCTACAGGCAGAAAGTGCAGGTCTCCAGTTCCTCACCCTAAATGCCTGTAGGAAAATGAGCAGAGAGGGTGAGGAAACATGAAATCCTTGCCTCCAAGGCAAGAAGATGCCAATAATCTGCTAAAAAAGTTTAGTCTCTTACCTGCCTGGAAGCACAAGCCTGCAAAAGATCTTCCAACTTGTCACACTCCTTCTTTCAGGAAGCCATGCCAAATTACACAGCTGCTTTTACAGTAAATACTTCTTCAACTGGAAGGCATTTGGATGAGTATTCTGATCCTTAGAAAGCACCTACTTCAATACATTCTCCACCACTAAACCCCTGTTTGCTAATAATAGCCTACTCACCTTTTGTTTTCTTTCCTTTGGTACATTTATACAATCTTGCCTGTGATTCTGTGATAACCAAATTCCTTCTCAATCTTAAGGAGCCACTCTGCTGTAGTCTGCTCTTCAGAAATAAGTTGTCTCTATTTCTTATTTGCACCAACATCCAGGTTTTTGCACAGCATGGGTGTTGTACTGCTTGAGTCCATGTGGCAAAGCTGTTTCTATGCTGGGAGTGCTGGGGGTTTGAGCCCCTCACAAGATTTGGTAGTGAGTTAATCATCTTTCTGCCTATTATTTATCCTCTTATTTTAAAGAAAATCCCTGTCATTCTATTGCAGGGGTCACATGATATATTAGCTCCAAAAATGATCCATTTTCATAGGACTGTGGTTGCCAGCTGGTTCCCATATCCCAGATAAAAGTGGCATGGATGATACAGCTCAGCACAGGACTAGAGACACATTTTTTCTGTTGTGTTGTACCACATAACATCTGGTCTAAAACAGGTATCCTAATGTGTCTTTCCACCACCAGGAATGTTTCCAAAGCAAAATCTGCCAAGCCCTCTAAGATCCCTGGATGAGAAATTCCCCACAGCACGTATAAATTTTTCCCTTTGCTGTCCAACCTGTCATGGCATTCCTTTGTGTTTCTCCTCAAAGCCAAAATGTGCATGGAGATATAGATATCTCTTTGTTGTGGCCATAGCCCCTTCCAGGGATGTGTCCCAGTAAATCCTTTGTTATCTGTGAAATTCTGCAAAAGGCAGTAAAAATGCAAATACTTTTATCATTCCACAAAAACGCTGGCCTGGTTCTGGCTGTGCAGTAATCCCTTGCTAGGTCTGGAGAAAACTGTAATTACTTTACATCCAAAAAGGTAACACTGGCCAAACATCTAACCCCAGCACACAGAAGCAGATGGAAATATCAGAATGCTAAATATTGCTGGTATTTCCCTTGTGGAAATCCCAACAAGAAGTGATGTTTAGGCAGTGTCACCTGGAGATGCAGCATGAGGAGCTGGGTGCTGCCCGACCACATCTCCCTGCTGCTGGGTAGCAAAGTTGTTTGCTTTATTTGAGCAAAAAGTTGAATTCCTTGAAATGGGAATCTTGATTATAATTAGGTAGAATTACCATCAAGGTCACATTTCAGGAAATATTAAAGAAATTGCACTGGGCAAGAAAAGCAAAAAAGACAGAAGAGTAGAATTATATTTTGGGAGTAGCAGCAATTGCTACTTTATATTGAGAATTTGCTCTGCTTCTCATACTTAATCATTTGCCAAAATGTAGACAAGAAACATAAAGTTCCTTCATAAAAGCAGGTTAATGACATCAACATACCATCATAAAGAGAGGAAAATAATAATAAATATTTCCATTGAGGTAGAAATTTTGGATAGGCAAAGAAAAGCTGTAACAGTGCTGGCACTCAGTTTCTCACTAATTAAGGGTAGAATATATATATTCCTTTTCTTTTACACTTAGATACACCTTTATGGTACTTTTTTCCCTGTTTCTTTGTATGGGAACACTCCATTCAAGCCTTTTGATTGGAAGAATTCAAGTCTAAAAATGAGAAAATTCATCAAAGTTGGCCGTGAGTAGGAAAGGCAGCCACACCAAGTGCCTGTCCTGCTACCAGGGCTATGGTCAGGACAGTGTCTTAGGTTGCACATGGAGAGGTTTAGAGAAAAATTTCTTCACAGAGGGGTTGTCAAGCACTGGAACAGGTTGCCCAGCAAAGTGGTGGAGTCACCATTCCTGGAAGTGTTCAAAAAACTGTAGTTGTGGCACTTGGGGACGTGGTTTGATAGTGAACATGGTGGTGGTGCTGGATTTATGGTTAGACTTGATGATCTTAGAGGTTTCAACTTTTATTATTCTAAAATTCTATGTTACAAACTCTTCAAAATTATGATTTAAAAAGGCTCTTTTAAACTTAAAAGATTCCTGTGTGCCTCTAAGTTCCTGAGGATCTAGAGGAAAACCACCAGTACTTTATGTACTTTTAAATATCGTCCGTTTCCCTCCGCCCCAACCCTTGCAGTCATCCAGAGTTTTCTGCATGTGTTTGTACCCATCAGATCAACACACAAGAAAGAGCCAGGTCCTTTCTGTGACATGAGAGAGCCAGATAGATCTGAGACTGGCAGCTGTGCATGGTGAGGACAATCCCCTCCCATCCTGTCTCCATCAGTCTCACTGAAGCAGACCCAAATCCTGCACCCTGCCTTGGCATCGTGCGCCGCTCGCAGCCAACCCGTTGGCTGGGTGACAGACAGAAAAGAAGAAAGAAGAAAAACCCCCTGGTCTGCTGCAGTTTAAATGTCTGACTCCAAAACAGGAAACAGCTGAGCAGACTGACATCCAAGCTGGTGGCAGGATGTTTTGTCCCTGGGAAGTTCAGCTCTACTTTCACTGTTGACAGATGCCGTGTGTGAGACAGTGACCTCTCTGTTTTCCCCGGAACACTGCGATGGCCTCTCCATCCCCAAGGAATGCTCACAGCCTGGGGAGGCTCCCTGGTGTCCCACACAGCATCTTCTTCTCCTGTCTGTGCATTGCTTGCTGAGCAGTAAAGGGACAATCTTCTTTTCCAGGGTGGAATAATCCTAACCCAGTTCAAACTGGACTTGGGGTTTCCTGTTCAAGTGTAGTACCACCACTGTCCTTAGAGTTTGAGTAACAAAATTACTCAGTAATTACAACATCAATTGCAAAATAAAGCCTCATGACAGCCCTGCAGCACATGATTTCATTTTCTGATCTGTGGTTTTCCTTGAAACTCTCTGTATGAGCAATCTAACCTGGCTCAGGCACGGTGGTCAGTGGTGGATGTGGCAGTGGTTGGCCTCAAACCATCTGAGAGGTCTTTTCTGTGGGGTTCTGTAGGAAGAAAAGGTTCCCCAGGCACTAACAATGTCTGTTTTGTCTCTGCAGATACAACTCAGGTGTGCCCTGAAAATAAAGAAAATGATCTTACTCCTCCACTTGAGCACTGCATTAGGACAAAGTAAGTGAAATTACAGTTTTTGATACAGATACATTCAGTTGTTGACACAAGTAATATATGTGAGGCTGGAGTGTCAAAAAAAAAAATCAGCAAGTAAAGCTGAAAAATTAATGCTTAAAAGTCAGAAAGGATCTGAATGAGCCAGGCTGTGATAATATGTTTTACACATTTAATTGTGTGCTACTGTAATTAACATTGAACTGTCCAAGGTGTTCATTCTTAGAGGAACCTTCACTTATATCACCAAGAACTGACTGAGCCAAATTCATTCTGAGAGCACAGCTTGGTTGCAACTAAATCTAAATCTAAATCTAAATCTAAATCTAAATCTAAATCTAAATCTAAATCTAAATCTAATTTCCAAAAGTGCTTGATTGCAGAGGTATAATGAGAAAGAGACAATTTATTTCATTTTCATCAGTCTTTTCTGAAGAACAAAAAGGGGAACCTGGGTGTTATTTTCAGTGCATGAAGCCCCATTGAAGAGTCTCAGTTTTCTGTGGAGAGCACAGGATTTGTCAGGACCACAAACCAGCAGGTTTTGTGCAGTCACTCCTGACAGGCCTTAGCTCATATCCTCTCCTTACAGACAAGGCTAATTCCTCTTGTGTTGGGATTTTCATGGCCATTTTGAGGCCTATATAAGCAATTCATCCAAATCATACTGAAGTTAATGGGAACATTTTCAGCTCAGTGAGACATGAAAGAAGCAAAATGGGGAAATTTAACTGGGCAGAAAATTCAGCTTTATATCAATCCCAGCCCAGCTTTGGAAGTTACTATCTGAATATCTCTGGAGCAAGAAGTGAAAGCCTCATTGTCAGAGACCATAACATTTGTTAAATCAGCAAGCCAGGCAGCTTCAGGTTTCTCTTGCAGTTTCCCTCCTGTCCTTCCTACAATTTGCTCTGAAAAAAAAAACCCACAAAAAAATCAGCAGAAAATAAATAAATAAGAGCAGTGGCTGCCAGTGTGTTGATCAGAAAATCACTGAAAGGTAGAAGAGGCATCCTGCAAGGTGACAGCAGTGACATCAGTCCAGCCTTCCTGCACATACAGATTTTATTGATTCCTCATTTCCAGTGACACATCAGCATGACTGCAAACTAAAATAAATAATGTATAACCTCAGAAAGCCCCACAGGGAGAATAATGCATGCAACTACTTAAAGTCTTAGAATATCTTCCATTCCTGGCATTGTGTCAGAGTTATACAGTGTTGGTGCTGCTGCTGTTTGTTTATTTTAAATTCCCTGCTTTAATCTGCTTGAAAGGTGAATTACCAGCAAATTCCAGTGTCAATTTATTTTGTTTGTAGCATTCTCAGCACTGTCTGATTTACCCTGGGCAGGCTGGCTCCTTGTTTTCAGTGTTTTCCCTTTGCTTTGAGGGTATTTATTTAAGCGTGGCCTTGCTGCAAAAGGTTTTTCCTGTTAAATTTTTTCCATTTTGTTTTAAGAACTTTTTCTTCCAACTACAGAACAGTATATAAGGAAAAGTAAGAACCAACCCAAATAACCAAATTTTTAGCAATTTAGGGGAAAAAAAAATGAATGTTTTTTTATGATACAACTGTGGAAAACTCCCCCAAACTAATTTTTAATAAAGCAAAGAGCTCTTACTTGTTTTGAAGAAGAATTCATGATGAAGACTTCTCTCTTCAAAAAATGCAGGATAATTTCTCAGGCAGAGTGAATTCCACAGTCTGGACAATCAGAGTTGACACAATAAACTATCATTAATTGGTGTTATTGTTAATTGAGAGTTTTCCTTTCATTCAAATGCCTCAGTTCTGGTTTAATCCATGACAATGGATTAAATTAAATGGATTAATTAAATTAATTAAATTAAGCCCATTGCTTACCCCAGTACCTGAGCACCACCATCATGTAACACTGACTTCTGTGCCTCACATCTGCCTGCTCTTTGTTCTCTTACCCTTTTCTAAAGGGAAAACTGCACTGGTAATAGACTGGTTTTGCATTTAGTCAATAATAATAATCATCATCATCATCATCATCATCATTATCATTAATATTATTATTATTATCAGAAGAGAAGGATTGTTTTGCTTCTGCAGGAAGAGAAGGCTCCTGTTTTCAGTCCCTGTTGCATAAAACATCAGAAGAGTTCAGTTCTGAGGTTAGAGCAGGGAACCCTTCAGCTGGCTCTGGAATGACCAGTCACCACCAGGTATCAGTGTAACCTGCAGGCCCCCAAAAAAAGGACAAAAAAAGGGCTTTTCTTGTGGCTCTCAGCCCAGACATCTGTGGCAGCAGTCGGGTTCTGCCCAGGGATGTCTGGAATGTGCATCCCTGGCTTGTTTTGGAGATGCCGTGCAGACAACTTATCCTGTTCTTCCCTGAGGAATACTCTTATATCACAGCCCTGATCCTCACCATTGGAGGAAATAACATCTGTTAGCTCTGCTTGAGGGGGACCAAACTCTCATCTGCTATTAGAACCTGAATTTAGCAGTATTTTTTGTTAACCCTCTGTGGTAGTGGGGCTGTGGGATCCATGACTTCACCTGTTGGCTCTGAAGGGAAACACCCAAAGGGAATTTGGTGGATGAGAGAAGAGCAGAGCCTGGGCAATTCACCCTGAGTTATTGATGTGCTCCAAAACAATACCAAATTGTCAGCACAGGAGATGCTCACTGAGTGCTATTCCAGACTGAGCATTGTTCAGGGCCTGACCTGTTCCTCTTCAGTTCCTGTTAACTGCATGACCCTTGGGTGAGGTTGTACTTGAGGCAGGTGGGTCAAATGTAGTTTTCCTTTTGCTAATCTGATAAATTATAATTGAATCAGCAGCTAGAAAATGCCTCATGTTGCAATTACACTGTGGCAGGATGGTTTGGGGAAGTGATCACCTGCATTGTCCAGGAAGTTTTGTATCTGTTTGTAAATAAAAGACTTTTTCAGCATCTGTGAGTGAGATTCCTCACTCTTTGACACCTTTTCTTGTGCAGATGCAAGAGGGGAAAAAAGTTTTGGACCTGTCTCATAGGGACAAACAGCCAAAGGCTGCTTTTTGGTCTAAGAAATGGTTTGAAAATAAACCCAGGAGATGAGGCTTGTTCTGAAAGTAACCTTCAGTCCTGCTTCAAAAATTATGTTCTGTTTAAGCTCTTTATGGAAAGGCAGTTTTAAAAAAGGCCAGTTCCTCACTGCACAGTGATTAGTAACTTTACCAACAGCAGAAATGGTGTCAGCAAGGTGAGTAATCCCACAGGGCACAGTGCAGGCTCATTTGGTGTTTTTTGGCCTCTGTGGATCCCTCTCAAAGCTTTAATCACCCTGGTGAGATAGCAAGTTGCACCTTGGGAAGAATGTAAAGATAAGGGATGATGGCATTACCTGACAAATCCAATGGGGACAGAAGGTGGCAGTTGTTTTTTCCATTTAGTTGTTTAAGGGTGACATTCTGAACCTCTGATAGGGACAGCTCTCACCTCTGGCAAATGCCAGGCTTAGGTTGAATAACCCCAGATGAAACAAATTCTGCTTTTAATTTAAGATGTGGGGCATCTCTGCTGTGTATTCCTGCTAAGTATTCCTGGGATGGAGACAATCTTTCTGCAATTTTTGATTTTAATTTTCTCAGCAAAGTAAAGAACAGAAGGAAAGATTTCACAACAGCTCTCAGATGGTCACTTCCTTTGAGACATTGCCCTGAAGACTGCAAGAATTCAGCTTTTGGTTTTGTTTTACACTTAATTGGCTTGCTCAGCTCAAGGACTGAGCTGCCATACCCTTGCTGACACATCCTGTCCTCGGTGACAGAAGGAATGTGGCACTGGCAACTCACTGTGCCCTCCACCCCCTCACCAATGTCTTACTGCTCTGAGACAGATTTTCAAAACAGATATAAATACTCAGCACTGGGAGTGCAAGAGTTTAGTTCCCAAAAAATGTGGACCATGACCTTGCAGATGAGAAAAGCCACGGCCAAGGGTGAATCCATGCCATGAGGGGTGAGTTCACTCACTTCAGGGAGGTGACTGGAGAGCATCATCCTGCTTTCAGCAGGTTTTGGGTCAGATCTCTGTCTTTTGCCATGGTTTGAAGACACATTTTGTGGCAGATTCAGGATTTATGCCTCCTTTGCACTCAGTCACATTCCTGAGGTGGGCAGGTGAGCAGAGCCTGCAGAGCCAGGAATGAAAAATTTGGAAGGTTCCAGAATCATTCTGTTCTCAGTGTATATCTTCAGGGTCTTTCTGAAGGAGGAATAAGGGCAGAGAAAAGCAGAACTTCAGCACAGGAAAAGCAAAACATCACCATAAAAGTGAGCCATGGAGTGCTTGGAGGAGCCAAGGTCAGGAGCAAAGATGGGTGCTCAGTGAAGTGATCCAGGCACGGGATCTCAGAGTCAGAGAGTTCCTAATCAGAGCTAAACAAAAATAACAAAATAAGCAAATTGCCTACTGACAGCTGAGAGTGAGTATTTTGGTTATTTAGGGTTAATTCTTGTACCCATCTTGGGCATTTCCTGATTATTCTGTCCAACATGAAGGTCTCTGTTGTGAATCAGCTGCTGCTCTGTTGCCCAGAGAGGCTGGAGAAAGGGTCAGGACAGAGTCCTCCAATCTTGGCACCTAAAGTCAGGGGGTATAATTCCCTCACTTCTGCTCCATTCCCTTTGGGATGGGATTAGTTACCCCAAACAAGTCCATCCCAATCTCTCTGAGCTTGCTTGAGTGGTTCAGGGGTGTGGGTTTGCCTTTCCAGTGATGAACTGATGGATGTGAATGATTTCATTTCTAGGTGGCAAGGAGCTGTCATCGACTGGAACGGCACAGAACCCATCTTGTGACTGATCTGACCTGCACTTTATTTGGGAAGACCAAAAGGAAATGACTGTATGAGCACATTCCTATTCCCACCAATACAGGAAATAGGGCAGTTTGAGATGAGGAAGAATGACAAGGTTTACAGGCTGGCAGAGTTTCACCTCAGTCACCTCATGCTTCAGATATTTTGCTTTTAATATAAACAACACTGACATAAATTCCTTGTCACTGCCCTCAGCATAAAGCTCCTGAGGGCAGGCTGGGTTCCCACCACCAAATCAAGGTTACAGATGAAGCTCTGAAGTCATCAACGTCCCCTTGAGGTCTCCTTCTGGATCCACTCTGTATCCTGCAATTGTTTGGAAGCATCTGATGGGAGGTGCTGAACCCAGATTTCTCTCACTTTGCAGCCTTCTCTCTCCCGCCTTGTTCTTCCTTGAAAAAACTCCAGTGCCACTATAAAACATCACCCAAGGAACATATATTCACCTAGTTACCTGGTCTTAGCAAGCCTAAATAGGCTGGTGACCATCTGGGCTTTTTGGGGAAAGCCTGGCCTATACCAAGTTCTTGTTGTGTCATAAATTTGCAGTAAGGATTGTGGTTGTGTGTTTACCAAAATAATCCCATTAGTACTTCCCTAGTGCTGGGTGCAGCTGGTGTGTAACAGTGCCTCGTGCTGATATAGCTCATTTTTCTTTCTGGTAAGAGGCAGCTGTATCAGTATCTTTACATTTTTGCCCTTATTTCTACACGAGGGTTTATTCACACCCAGGTGGCAGATCAGATCTGGGGCTTGCTTCTTCATAACTACAAGAAAACAGAAGAGATGTTAGTTTTGAAATTCAAATGGTGCCTATTTGTGATAGGTACCAGTTTCCATGGTTCAATAATACATGTGCTGGAATGAGGTACTGTGGAGATGAATACTGAGGTACTGAAGCCACAGTTTGTGCTCTGATTAATTCTGCTCTAGCAACACTTTACCAAAATTGGGGCAAGTTACTGTACAGAAGGTTGGAAAAAATGCCTCAGGGAAAAAGGCAGATAAATGGTGTTTCTAGAGGTATTCCTCTCTTGAGAGTGAAAATTTCATGAGAGTTCAATAAAGGACTTTTACTTCCTGATGTTTATTGTAGCACCTTCTTCCTAGTCAGTGTGGAAACTCCTCTGGGTCCTGAAAAACGAGTGTAAAATCAATTTCCAGCAAAAATTCAATGTTGTTCTGGGTGTAGGGTGCAAGCTGACTGTGCAAATGGAGATCTCAGGGAATTAGCACTGGAGTTAGATTTGAAAACCAACCAGAATATAAGTTACAAAGGAGAGACAGAAAGGTTTAGATGGCCTTTGGATGAAGATCTGCCTCCCCCTTTGCTTCTCATTCACATCAAACTGTCACAGAATCACAGAATGGTTTGGGTGGGAAGGGAAATTAGAAATCATCCTGTTCCACCCCCTGCCATGGGCAGGGACACCTTCCCTATCCCAGGTTGCTCCAAGCCCCATCCAGCCTGGCCTTGGGCACTTCCAAGGATCCAGGGGCAGCCACAGCTGCTCTGGGCAACCTGTGCCAGGGCCTCCCCACCCTCCCAGGGAACAATTTCTTCCCAATATCCAATCTAAACCTGCCCTTTTTCAGTTTAAAGCCATTATATGCATTAAACTGTCTCAGGGTTGCAGTTATTTTAATTTTATTTATTTCAGTGTAATAAAATCTGTTTGGTTTAGATCAGATAGATAAACTTAAAACTTTGTGAGATCCAGATCTCCCAAAGAGGTTCAGCCTCTGAGACATCATCAGCACCAGATCCATGCTCATTCCTGACTGCTGGCTCTGCCATCCCTGTGTATTTAGGGAAGTGTTTGTGCTCTCAGCTGCAGGTGGATTCAGTAATGTCTTTAAGATACCTCAGCTTGAGCTTCCCAAACAGCCAAAGTTCCCAGATGTAAAACCTTTTCTCCCCTCTTCAAAATTTCTATATTTCATAGTCCACACTTTGTTTCATGAAACAAATATAGTTTGATTTTCCCTCCTGCCTCACAGGGCATCTATAATATCACATTTTGAGGGGTGCCCTTGGACAGAAAATACTGTGGAGATGACAAATGTTGGAAGATTTTTGGAACCAAAAAAATTCCTTTCTGGTTTTTCCAGTCTAGTAAACCCACACCATTTATTTCAAAGCTTTAAACTGTGTCAGGTTGGAAATAACCTCCCACTCCCTGACAGCAGAGCAGCACAGATTATGGCTTCCTNTCTCCATGAATGAGGGTCAAAGTCAGTGCTTCCCTGGGAGTCAGAACCCCTCAGGGCAGACAGAGAAACATTCCCCTTATCCACAGAAAAGGGCTGGTCTGGGGCAGGAGGAGCTGCTGTGGGACAGGCAGATTTGATCTGACTGGAATCTGGATGTCTGCAGTGCAGAGGTGTTCAGGGGATCTGTTCTCTGTCCAGAGGAGGGGAGGTTACCAGGGTGTGGTGAAGCTTTGTTTTAGGATGAGAGAGTTGTTCCTACAAAGGGATCCCAAGAGGATTGTCTCTAGTGCATCACACCCATGAAGATGTAAAGATTTTCAGGGTATGAGGAAGAGGATAGACTGGTTGGAAAATGTGGTTTTTGGGTTCTTGTGGAGCGTAAACAAAGATGAGGAGAGGCCCTGAACTCTGTCCCTCTTTCTAAAACAGGCTCCAAAGAACTTTGAGGCTCCTTCATCACTGGTTATGGAGAATATTTTTTGTTAAGACAGATTTTTCTTACCTATTATCTGTCCTTGTGTCCTTGAGTATTCGTTTGCAAAGTCCACTGCCCACCTGAGAGTGAATTAACTCCAGATTCACCCAGGCCCCCGCTCACAAAGGAGGAAAAAATGAACCTGAACCACCTCCCCAAGCCACCAGCTGGGCAGGGCACCTCCTTCCACCAGCCTTGCTCCTGGAACCTGAGAGCAGCAGGTTCCTTCTCCAGGACTCGGTGTCCTTACCATGGCTCCTTGGAAGGAAACTGCAACCAGAACACTCATTTAGATCTCAATACTCTCAAAAAGTAATGCCAGAGCATTGCCTGGTCGCTGCCTGCATCAAGATTTGCATGTTTTTATTCAATGTAAAGCACCAGAAGTTATTTCCCTTAAGACATCACAGGGCTTTTTGTCAATCACACGAGGCAATGCAAAATACTGTGTGGCAGAGCAAAAACCTTTGCACAGATCTGTGTAAAAACACATCCTGTGCACAACAAGCATCCAATCTTTTAAAATTATATTTTCCTCTTCATTGTATCTCTTTTTTTTTTTTTCATTTCCCAAATAATGTGACTTCCTGAACTGAACAAAGCAGTGATCATTGGATTATTGAGCTTTAAAAGGCACCAGTGATGTTGGCACTTAGGTCTGCATGGTGTCTTCATTTCATTCTCTTTTCTTCTATGGAATAAAAAAGTGCAACCTGTGCTGAAAATTGACCCCTTAACTAGTAACAAACATGGCTTATTGTGTATGGAGATGAATATGGAAGCAGAGTTGCTATTTTGGCAGGGTGTCATATCTACCACCTTTTTACAAAATGTTTATTTAGCTTTGTCTTGTACAGAGTGTCTCATACAAATAAAACATTTAAAGCAATGGTCAGGCAGAAACCCAGATTTCCTCCTCATTTTTTAATAATTGATTTGCTAGTGGAAATTAATCTGGGAGATTGAGTTGTGAATGTTTCATGGGTCTCATCAGCTCAGTGGAAAAATAATGGCAAGAGTGAAAAATGATGGTTGTGGGTAAAAAATTCACAATTTTATAGACCTTCTGATGTTTGTTTTTTACATGCCTGTCCTTATTCTGGTTAAATCTGGGAGAAGTTTAAGATATGATGACTGATGCCATGAATGAATCCCTGCAGTCACTGTGGGTTTGGTTCCCAGGTAGACTAAAAAATACAACCTGAGTCTCTTGCTTTCAACTTTTCCCTTTCCTGGGGCAGATTTCTATTTGTTTATGTTTGCAATGTATCTAATGGGCTAATTTGAAATGGCAGGAAATGGTCACTTCAGTAATCAAGGAAAGCTGAAGAGCTTGGAAGAATGACACCACCATCAGCCAAGTTTTCCATCGGGGAGAAGTGATTCAGGGGCTCTGAGGATTCTTTTGCTGAAAGTGAAGTACTGGGAGAAGGCAGGAGTTTTTCTGGTAATGGTTGGGAGCTGCATTAAAAAACCAAAGACATCAAACCACTGTTTTTTCCTGAAAATACTTGCACCAATCTTTTGAAGCAGTAAAATAGTTTTTCAGAAGGCCAACATGATTTGGGGTATGATTGCAATAACATAATGTAGTAAAAAATATGGATTTCAGTTCTTTTGGTAACTCTGATTTATTTTCCTGTCTCAGGGTAAGTTACTATGAAGGGAACTGCCCTGAATTTCACATTGTCAGTACGATGTGGGGTATGCACAGTTATGTTTTAGATGACAAAAACTTAACCCTCACCACAGTTTGTCCTGTGATAATTTGTCTCTTCAGTTGGTGTTTTCAGAAATGTCAAAATTAAGAATCAAGCATCAAAGCCTTAATGTGCATCATTTTATTTCATTTTTCGTCAAAAAAATCATGTTGGAAACAGAGATTTTTTTTAATGGAATGAAAATGGTTGCTCCTGCATCTTTGTATGATCTCATCTGCTGCACCTCCTAAGGAAAAGTCACTGCATTAAGGACACTTTACACTCACACTCTTCTTTGATTTGTTTTCATTGGCTATAAGATAATAAATTCAACACCAGCTCTGAAATAAGGAAGCAGTTCCTCCTTAGCAGCCTTGTTTATAAAACTAGAAAAGGAAAAAGGGCTTAATCAGGTGTTTTATTTGTCATTTCAAACAGGGTGGGGAGGGATTGTTGGTACAGTGGAAAACAACCAGATTTTGTGACATCCCTCACTCATATTTGCTGACTATATCAGCAAGGAATCAAGCACAGGTTTTACAAGGAAAAAGTTGTGTTTTTTCTAAGAGAAATAATTATGAGATATGATTACTTCAACATTTTTCGTTTCATCTGCAGTGAGGTTTTTTTCTTAAATTTATTTTTTTTTTTGAAGGAATTATGGGTAACTCCAGCTGTTGATCCTTCAGGAAGTTGTGCTTAAAGGCACAACTCAAATATCCATGCAATGATTGCACTGAGACTCTTCCAGACCCTCACATCAAAACACTTTCTCTGATCTCTGCCTCTTGGCCCCACAGTGAGTTTCAGGTGGTGTTTCAGTGTTTTCCATGGCACTGTGCACATCCCATGCATTCCACATCCTTGCTCAGCACTGATTAAAATGTCCTATAGCAACCCCTGGATTCCTTGATTTTCCGGGGCAATTTATGAAAAAATAGAGCACAGTGAGCTGGCTGTGGACAGCTTGAGCTGAGATGGAGTCTTGCAGAGGTACTCAGAGGTGATAAACCTGCAGGGTGACTTTAATATGGCTCTGAAACTCAATTACAGCTGAGCTGGAGCGAGTCCAGAGCAGGTCTATGAGGATGGTTGGAGGAATAAATCTTTCACTTCTCCTTTGAGGAAAAGCTGAAAGATTTGGGGTTGTTCAGCCTGGAGAAGAGAAGGCTTAGGGAAGGGGAGACCTCAGAGTCCCTTCCAGTGCCTAAAGGGGCTCCAGGAGAGCTGGAGAGGGACTTTGGACAAGGACATGGAATGACAGGACACAGGGAATGGCTTCCCACTGCCAGAGGGCAGGGATAGATAGAATATTGTGAAGAAATTCCTCCCTGTGAGGGTGGTGAGGCCCTGGCACAGGTTATCCAGAGAAGCTGTGGCTGCCCCATCCCTGGAAATGCCATCATCATCATCAAAATATCTTCTCACAGGTGTTTACAGGGTGGATATCTCCATCTAAACCAGTGACCCAGGAATATCTTGAAAGCCACTGGTGAGAAACAGGCACTGGTGGACTTCAGCCACCTGGTCTGGTTTAGGTGCTACAGAAGGAATTGCATTTTTCTCTTCCCTGCCTGCTTCTCTCTGGATCTCCACAGGTTACACTGATTATTAGAGGAGTGCAGGATGACTGATTCAAAGATTCAAATGAATCCCACTGTGTGTGAATGATAAAGCCTGAAAAGAAGGAAGTTGTGTTTATGGAGCTTGGCAGAACAAGTGAATGAGATGATGGGTCAGAGACTCCTCCTGCCTCCTGCACCATCCTCACCTCTGGCTTCCACTTCACAGCTTCCACCTGTGAGACAGAGAATCACCTCTGTGGAAGAAAGAACAGGGCTGAGTAGCAGGAATTTGCCAGCTTTTGGAAAAGGAGTTGCTGATAAATCAGGTTACTCACGTGGGCACACAGGAGCCATATCAGAGGTGGGACCTGGAAGGTGTCCTGGACGTGAGAATTTGTAAGCACAGATTTCTTGTAGAACAGCACTGGGGCTGTGTCACAACCCTAAATCCTGATAAAACACCCAAGATAACTGTACCTTGTGTGGGTGTTCTGCTTACTTCCTTATCATCATCTTATCTTTTGGCAAGGCCTTCTGAATTAATCTAAGAAATATTCTGGGCATTTGTAAAAATACTCTGTGCACTGGAATTCAGCAAATATTTATTAATTGACAGAACACCAGCAAAGAATGTGTAACCAAAAAAAGAATAAAAGTGTTCAGCTCCTCTCTGTAAAATACACAAAGGATAGGAGGTTAAAAGTTACATTCCACAAACATACCTTTTGCTGAGCTGTACTTGGTTTGGTGAGTGGTGTGGATGGGAGCCAAGGTTTCCAGACCCTGAGTTCTGAATCATTGCTGCAGGGAGAGTGGAAAAATGTCCCTTGTGGCTGAGGGAAGGGAGCAGTCCAGGGTCTCCACCTGTGCAGGTCTGTGGGAGCAGTTCCCCTGAGGATGGATGGGTTTCTGCAAGGCTGTTTATCAAGAGATGTGAAAATCCAAGCTGAAGATCACAGGTAGGGAGCAGCCACTCGGTTGTGGATGAGCTGTGAACGTGTCATGTGTCACACCAGTGGGGTTTTGGTAGGTATTAAATCCCAAACATTATAAAAGCATTGTCATGGGGTGAGGTGTGGAAGGTGCAATGGTAAATTAATTTAAGTATCTCAAGTAAGAAATCAAAATCCACCTTAAACATTGAGCATGGAAGATGATACAAATTGTTTTACTCTGAGGTACAGGACATCACCAATCACTGACTTCTGTGTTACTCATCAGATTTTTAATTTGTGATGCAAAAATTTAATTTTAGGCCTGTGCTTCATTTGCCTTATTGATCATTAAAGTCAGGAGAAAAACATATTTAGGGCCAAACTCATTCCAAGTATAGATCTGGAGATATTCCAGAACTGTCTGGACACAATCCTGTGCCATGAGCTCTGGCGTGACCCCGCTGGAGCAGGAGGTTGGACCAGGTGCTCCCTTGCAATCTGACCCATTTCTGTTGAAATCAGCTAAACCCTGTGTTCAGTGGGCTCCACATTTTCCTCTTTCTGATGGAAGATCACTCCCTTGCAAGCTGTGACACCTTGGCTGAGAAAAACCTTCATGGTCCGTGCCTTTATGTTTTACTGTCAGTGACACATGGCCGTATTCCTGTTTTGAAGTGGCTGCAGCACGCTGTTGATGCCATCTCAGATCTGCTATCATGAATTGTTTACATTTGGTCAATGGAAGCAAAAAGGGGAAAAATATCACAATGGCAAATTGCAGCTGGTAAATGTCACTCCCAGGCAGGGTGACAAATGAGTAATGAGTGCTCTGCCATGGCGTGTGAAGAAAGCCGGTCTTTTACGAGCACTTCAATGCAGAGCAGTTTTATTATGACTGACATCCTTCTCAGGGCTGAATTCCTATCACCATATCCTTCCTGAGTCTCTCTTGCTCAGGTCAGTCCTGTGAAACAATCCAGCATTTCTCAAATTGTTATTCCAGTTCACAAACCTGGCAAACACAGCACACGCAGTAGAATCTGCTCCAGGTTCGTTGGGGTTGGTTTTCGGTCAGTAGCAGAGGAATATAACAAGTGAAAATCTGAAAATTAGGCTTTTGAAGAAATTTTTTTTTCAGTATGAGATATAGCTCTGGATATGCAACTGTTGAGTCACCTGAGAGAAAAAATAGGTTTTTAATAGATGCATTTGAGGAATGCATAAAATCACAGAATCACAGAATATCCTGAGCTGGAAGGGACCCACAAGGATCAAGTCCAGCTCCTGGCCCTGAACAGGACACCCCAAAAATCACACCACATGTCTGTGTGCATGAGTAGCAGGGGCCACAAAAAGAGGAATTAGAACTATAATTATTATATTTATTTTAATTTTGAGTAGAATCTATATAAGCATTCAATAAAGCAATAGTGCTAAGCACACACAAATTAATTTTTAACAGAACAGTGAGTGAAAACACAGGGAAATATCATGATGAGTGAGAGGCTATATTGAGAGCTATGAGACAAGGCTAAAAGAATTGGGATTATTCAGCCTGGAGAAGTGAGTGACTTAATTGCAGCCTTCCAGTACCTGAAGGGAGCCTGCAAGAAAGATGGAGAGAGAGGATTCACAAAAGTGTAGAGTGACAGGACAAGCGAGAGTGGCTTCACCCTGAAAGAGAGAGGGCAGGTTTCAACTGGATATTAGAAGAAATTCTTCCCTGTGAGGGTGCTGAGGCCCTGGCACACGTTTCCCAGAGAAGCTGTGGCTGCCCCTGGATCTCTGGAAGTGTCCAAGACCAGGCTGGATGGGGCTTGGAGCACCCTGGGACAGTGGAAGGTGTCTCTACCCATGCCAGAGGGTTGGAACTGAATAATCTTGAAGATCCCTTCAAACCTAAACCACTCTATGATTCTGTTAGAGCCTCCTCTAATAGCACCAGCCTGGGTTTAAACTCTTGGTAACAACAGGTGCTCTCTAAATATACATTGCCTCTGTGCCTCCTCCTTTCAAGTTTTCTCAGCTGCTAAGAGCAAAGAAAGGCACTTTGTAACTTGAAGTTTAAAAACAGCATTAATTTTTACTCTCTCCTTGTCTTTTTCCACTTCACATATTCTATGTTTAATCTGTAACTGGAATAAGAAGCTTCTTTACTTTGTGGACAGCAAAATGTAAGCATGGTCTGCGGGGAGAAAGGTGATTTATGAGGTTTCCAGGGTGCAGGGAACAGGTGACTCTTGCTTAAAGGAAAAGAAAATCATGTTCCTGGCTTGAAAAAATAATCAAGTAAAAGTAAAGCCATAGAGAGAATATATGTTATCTACAATCGTTCCAGAGAGCATTTCCTACAGAACAACAATTACAAGTCATTGTGAGTCCCTTGGGAACAGCAGTCAAAAACATCAGCAGTTAATTACTAGAACTTCCTAAATCAACCTTCTTTGGCATGACATGAAGTGAATGAGAGCAATAAAAGCAAGGAAGTGCATTGTGCTTTGTCCTGTCCAACTCCTGTTCGGACAGGCGTAGGTCACAAGCACAAATGTAACCAGGCATGAATTGTTGAGGAGTTTTTTTTGTTGTTTTTTTTTAATATTTTAATTCTTAGCCTTGGGTTAAATTAAACCAGCGTGCTGGAAAGGCCAAGGTAAAATGCAAGGCCAGGTCTTGAGGATGCATAAATCCTCTGAGTTGTGCCATGGCCACACCTTCAGAGCAGAGTCCCTGCTCCAGTAAAGCATCAAAGAGTAGGGAAAAAATATGTCCTGGAGTGGCTGGTGAAGTAAAGGGGAAATAGAACAATCTGTTCTTATAAATAACAGGTTTTCAATATTTATATTAGATATATATAACCTATATTTATAAATATAGGTTTTCAAGGCTGCATATTGGGGTGCTGCTGAATTTTCTGATGTGCAGCTCGGGCAGGTGGAGCTTTTTCTTTGCCTTCTGTGGTTCTGTGGCTGCTGGGGTGAGTCTGGAAGGAAGAGATATGCTTAGCTATGGAAAAGCAAAAATATTTCATGTGGACCCTGCTCCAAAATCGATTTCTTTGCTTTAAAACCAGCCTGGAAGATCTAGAATATTTCTCTGATAAAGCAATTGCTGCTGGTTTTCACCAAGCTCCTCATTCCTGCCCTTCTATCTCACAGTGGGGTGGAGAAAATGTTTCACCAGATATTTGGTGAGTCTTGCCGGGAAAAGGAGCTTTGAGTAGGGATGTGAATGGGCCACAGCTGTCAGCATCACATGGCTTTGGCTCAGAGTGAATGAGAAGGAAACTCAGAAATAAAACTCATGGCTTAATTGGAGGGAGGGAGCTGCAGGGAAAGGCACACACCAACAAATGGAACAGAAGCTGTTTATCAGGAAGAGGTTTATAGGATCTCAAATCTTCACAGATGGGGGTAAGGAGAAGCTGCTGATTGATATAGGGTGGCTGAAAGGAAGAGAGCACAAGATGTTCACCACACAGGGCTCCCCAGACCTTGGGAAATTTTTTTTTTTTTGATTAGCAGTTGTGCAAATCATGCTTGGTGCCATGGAAGAGCTGGCCAGAGAGAGCAATAAACCCAGCAGAATGTTTCCCTAAGCCATTAGCATTGGTGATTAACAGCTAATCACCATAAACCCAAAGGCTCATCAAGGACTTGAGGAACTACAATGAGGTGGAGGAAACCCCAATAATGTGATTGGTGCCAATGGTACTTTCTGTCTCGGTCACACTGGGGCTGGTGAGCAGCTGAGCCCCACTGAGATGTCTTGGTTTGGCCAAAGAAATGCTCCCAGAGGGGACCCTGAGAGCTGTGGGGTTTACTGCCCTCACAGGAACAGGGATGCAAGGGAGGAGCATTTGAAGATTACATAAAACTCACAGTGAGATGATTTTACAGGAGCTGTGAGAGTGTGTGAAAGTTATTGTAGGATATTTAGAGAAGGACCAATCAATGTGGCTTGGGGAGGAGCAAGTGTGGGAAAACAGAGAGATAAGGGGATAAAAGCTGTAGAACATGCAAAAAACCTGGGCTGGCCTCTGCTCTTGCTCAGCTCAATCTGCCCTGTCTCCTTATTAAACTCCATTTCCAGGGATTTTCCTGGGCAAGGGGCCCCCACAGGTTTGTGTGGGGTCTTAGGGCCAGCAGCTGGAGAAGGGGCTGTGGCTCACAGGGCTGGTGTGGTCCAGGCACTGGAGAGAGCAGGCTGTGAGTGTTCCCTGAGGAACTGCACTCCTGCACACATGGATGTGCCTGGTTTGTTGAGAGAACTTCAGCCCAGCTGGAGACAAGGGGAGAGGTCTGTGAGCGGGGCCTGGCAGAGACCATGGCCCTGGGACAGATACTGGAGGGGCCAGAGGGTGGCAAGTTGGCTACTGGAGGGTCTGAAGGTCTCAAGCAGCTTCTGGGGACACACACATGACCTTACAGCAAGCAGGGCTGAGGGATGTGGAGCTGTGGACCTCATATCCACTGGGATCTGGGATATCAGATCCAAATGCCTCTGACATCCATCATCCTGACCCATGGTCCCCCATCATCATCCCTCTGATCCTCACTGAACCTTGGTGCTTGTGGTGGTTGGCTTTCAGTCATGGTGTGAGTCCCCAAGGGAGAGACCAGACTTTTGGGTACCTATTTCAAACTAACATGACCTTGGGAAATAAATTTCATGTTAATACTTTTGTAAGGTGTTAACAGCTCTAATGGACAGCTGCAGCCTCCTGAGGACTCCCTGTGGTCTGAATCTCTGGGATGGGAACCTCTTGCTCCATCAACAAACGTTCCTGAAAGGACTTTAGATGTTCCTGTAGGACATTGTGTGCTGACTTCAGCAACTCAGAGAATCTCCTTTGCTCCTTCATTCCACTGCAGACATACATCAAAGTCACATCACCACCACTCTTGGTCTGGGGGAGCTTCAAATTTTCTCTTCCATGAGACAGGACCACTCTTTGCTGGGTTAGGAACTGGCTGGATGGCCGGGCCCAGAGAGTGATGGTGAATGGTGCTGCATCCAGCTGGCAGCCAGGCACCAGTGGTGTCCCTCAGGGGTCTGTACTGGGACCAGTTCTATTTAATATTTTTATAGATGACATGGATGAGGGCATCGAGTCCTTCATTAGTAAATTTGCAGACGACACTAAGCTGGGAGCGTGTGTTGATCTGTTGGAAGGAAAGAGGGCTCTGCAGAGATACTTAGATCGGTTGGATGGATGGGCAGAGTCCAACAGCATGAAGTTTAATAAGTCTAANGGAAGGTATAGGTTGGATATTAGGAAAAAATGTTTCACTGAAAGAATAATAAAGTACTGGAATTGTCTTCCCAGGGAGGTGGTGGAATCACCATCTCTGGATGTGTTTAAAAAAAGACTGGACATGGCACTTGGTGCTGCAGTCTAGTTGAGGTGTTAGGGCATAGGTTGGACTTGATGATCTTAGAGGTCTCTTCCAACCTCATTATTCTGTGGTTCTGTGATAATCTCTGTCTTTTTACTTGCCAAACAATCCAGATTCTTTTTTTTCTTCCATGTTTCTACAGATCTGGAAGTGTTTCAGGCCAGGCTGGACAGGGCTTGGAGCAACCTGGTCCAGTGGAAAGTGTCCCTGGCATGGCAGAGGTTGGAACTGGATGGGCTTTAAGGTCCCTTCCAACCCAGCTGTTCTGGGATTATGTGTGATTCCATGGCCAGTGGGTTTCTGATTTAATATTTCCTCTCATCTTTTCCATTATAAAGGTGAACAGTTATGAAATGCCAAACCAGTGTGTTGTGCCTCACATCCAATCCAATCACATCACATCCAATCACAAATCCAAGATGAAATGCCAGGTGTCTCAACCAGAGTTTTGTTACTCATTTTTAACTCCACAGCACCCCAGTGAAACTCTTAACACCAGCTTCTGCTTTGCTGTGAGTTTTAATGGCAATTGGTATAAAAATATTCTCATTATCAAAAAATATCCAACATCTAGACAGACACAAGCGAGGAGAATTTATATTATGGAGAACTTTGATCTCTGATGAAAATCCAAAGGCAAACCACTGCCAGAGCCTTAGAGAAAATGCAGATCCACTCTCTTCTTCTGTTCTTTATCTTCAGAAATATTTTATGCTTAGGTGTGCTTACATGCTCTTCACCACTGCATGACCTTTATTTTCATGTGTGGTTTGTGCTTTTCAGTTTATTGCTAAGGATTTTAAAAAATAAAGGGCTTTTTTTAGTGAACAAGCTCATTAACTTACCTCAATCAGGGTTTCCTGGGAAAACTCATGGCTAATTGTGCCTTTTGTGCTGTTAAAGTCTGCAAATCATACACAAATTTTAAGTGTGAAAACAGAGAACTGGAGAAAAAACCTGTTCAGATCAGGAAAGTGATGATTAGCCAGGAGATTTTATCTGGGTTTAAGTCAGAATCATAGCTTACCTATTTGTTGTAATCACTTTTATGTTCAAAAACAAGTGTGTCCCTTCCAGCTGAAGCAAAGTTGCATTTTGTTTGCTGCAGCACAGGTCTGCTTTCCATTTTATACCAAAAATGGGGCAAATTGAGGGGAAGAGCTTTACTTTTCCATCCCCTCTGACAAACATAAAGCTCTCTTGGGCTGTGAGGATGTGCTTGAAGGGCTTGATTGATACCTGAATATCAGAATTGTGTGAAATGCTGCTTTCCTTTTGAGGTAAAACCTGTCCATTTTAGTTTTATCCTTGAAAGGTTTTGCCAGAGCTCATCACCTGACACAACTTTTAGGGCCAGATGAATGGATGGCCCATCCTGACCCAGCTTTTAGGGTTGCCTTGGGAATACACAAAAGCAGAGCACAGCACACAAGATGAATCATAACTTCAGAGGCATTTTCTCTGTGCTCTTTCTGAGTTTGCAGAGCCTTTAACTACTTCTTCCAGCATCAGGATCGGTGTCATTTACGCACGAGGAGCCCTTTATGATCTCAGGGCTCAGCAGGCTCTTTTCCAGTGGGGATTTTTGAGCAATCCCAGTGCTGTGTGTAGGAAACGGCCTCTGGTGACATTTCTCTGCTTTTGGTGCCAGTGCCAACCTGTGCCAAGATGTTTGCTGCTATAACAAATAAACTCAGCCACGGTGCAGTTGCCCTTTGTGTAAATTAGGAGTGAGAAGGGTGAATGTTCCAACAACCTCCAGAGCTGGAGTGTAAAACTGCTGCTTTATCTAAAATTAGAAGCATTTGGCAGCTCCAATTTAGCCTGCACGTCCTTCTGAAAGCACCCATGTTGTAAATGACATCAAGTTATTATTAAATTAAAAGTGACTACCTAAAATATCCTGTCTTCCTTTCTCTAATTTGAAATTGAAATAAAGAATATAATGACAACAGCAATACATGATTGCAATAAGGGGAAGGGAAATTGGGAGAAGAAAGAAAATAACTTCAAAACTTCAAATAACTTCAAATAAAGTGCCCTCATCCAGTTGTCTTTTGTTTACTTCTGTCCTAATATGCTTAAGGATATTCAGGGAAATCTTTATTGACTGAGTTTAATTTTTCAATTACTTTTACTTAACAGCATGGATTTTGAGAATGAAACTGGCATCTTTGTACTCTCACATGCAGGATCCCATTGCAAAATAAGAAGCAAAATTCCCCTGTGATTTTGAGTGGATGCTGTAAAATTAGAAATGAAGCAGTTCAAGGCCAGGTTGGACAGGGCTTGGAGCAACCTGGGATAGTGGAAGATGTCCTTGCCCATGGCAGGGGATTGGAACTGGATGATCTTCAAGATCTCTTCCAACCCAAAACATTTTGGGATTCTCTCAGAATTAATCAGGGAGATTAATTTTATTAAAGTCTTGCCTTTAATACTTTTCATTATCCATCAGTATCGTGTCTTAAGGGCCTTCTGTCCCTACTGGCACAAGATGTTTAGAGTAATTTATAGCAGGCCCTTACAGGCCTAGACATTCAGAGAATTCACAGAATTCACAGACTGACCAGGTTGGAAGAGACCTTCAAGATCATTGAGTCCAACCCAGCCCCAACACCTCAACTAAACCCTGGCACCCAGTGCCACATCCAGGCTTTGTTAAACACACCCAGGGATGGTGACTCCACCACCTCCCTGGGCAGCCATTCCAGAACTTTATCACTCTTTCTGTGAAAACTTTTTCCTGATATCCAACCTGAACTTCCCTTGGTGCAGCTTGAGGCTGTGTCCTCTGGTTCTGTCAGTGCTGCCTGGAGAAAGAGCCCAACCCCAGCTGAGCACAGCCACCTTTCAGGAGCTGTGGAGAGTGATGAGGTCACCCCTGAGTCTCCTTTTCTCCAGGCTGAGCACCCCCAGCTCCCTCAGTGGTTCCTCACAGGGTTTGTGTTCCCAGCCCCTCTCTAGCCTTGTTGCCCTCCTAATTCCCAGCTAACAAGCCTGACTGATCTCCACCCATCACTTCTTTGAGGAGAAAAGTTTTAACATTGGATTGAAGGAACTCAGTGTAAAAGATAATGTATCCTATTAAAAGTATTTAAAAGTGAAACTCCACTCCTGCTGAAATCAATATGATTTGATTTCAAAATGAAGAGCATTTCACTAAAAATCGGCTTTAAGGTATCTGGAATCAAATAAAAATCCATAATTGAGAAAAGGTTCTTGATTTGGTAGCTCCCAAAGCACAAAATAAATAAATATAATGGTCTTAAACCAACTGACTCTGTGTTATTCCATTGGGCTGGCCTATTTCAGCTGGAGTTTTATAGCCATGGTGCACTTTCAGTGCTAAGTCAGTGATGGATGGCTCCTCACAAAAATAATCATATGGTCTTTTTCAGATTAATTAACTGGGAGAGCAATTACAGATTTCCAGACAAAATGTAGCCTTGACTTAAAAAGAAAAAATTCCATTCACTTCGTGTAAAAAAAAGAAAAAGAAAAGTACAACCATTTGGCTACACAAAGACCTTGTTTTTTATCTGTTAATCTGGGTTCCCTATCAGGGAATAAAATAAAATAAAACACCCATGAAGTTTTTACCGAAGAAGGAAAAATGCAGAGTCTTTAGCCAGGTGAAGACAATCAGTCAGGACCTGACAACTGAAGGACTGTTTACCAAGGTTAGCAGGAAAAAAAAATAAAAATTAAGAAAACTTGGAACTGAAACAACCGAATCACTGATTCAACAGAAAGCAGGGATGTGAAAAAGCAGTGCTGCTACCAAGGCAAATGAGCTGAAAAACCGGGACCTTTCCCTGCCCCAGGAGGCGCAGGAGGGTCATTAGTGCCTAATCACTCCCTCAGCATTCCCTGGGGAGCACTTTTTACAATGCATGCTCCTCGTCTCCTTTTTAGGGAAGCGGTGTGGAGTGGATGATCCCAGAGCCTTCTCTTGCCAAGGAGCTAAAAGAATAATTTCTCTGTATTTCATCAACCTCCTTGGGCTTATTCTGTAAGAGTAAGAACTGAGAAAAGGCAGGAATTCATTGCTGAACACTTTAATACTGGAATCTCCAAGACATGCCAGCTTCCTGCTTTTAAAAGATATTTCTGAAAACTTAATCACATTTTTAATTGGTTTTCACAATTTTAGAGCTGTAAAGGTAAGGGGAGCTTTAGGGACTGTTGGTATAATGACAGAACTCCCTTGTTTTCTGACTTTGTGCTTGGAAACAGCAGACCAGGTTGAGCCCATTTCCATTTTAACCTCTATTTGAGATGTCTCAGTTATGATAAAGCTGCCTTAAGCTTTCAATAATGTCCAGAGCTATTTTATTTCCAAAAAATGATGCAGATTTCACATTCCTGGGCAGTGTGAGCAGCAGATTGAGTGAGGGGATTCTCTCCCTATGCCCCCTCAGGTGAGACCCCACCTGCAGAGCTGCTCCAGCCCTGGGACCAGCACAGGAAGGACGTGGAGGTGCTGGAAAGTGGCACCAGGATGATCAGAGGGATGGTGCAGCTCTGCTGGGAGGAAAGGCTGGGAAGATTGGGATTATTCAGCC
Source organism: Ploceus nigricollis (assembly GCA_013399945.1). NCBI lineage: Eukaryota > Metazoa > Chordata > Aves > Passeriformes > Ploceidae > Ploceus > Ploceus nigricollis. Next base: position 87,463 of record VXBC01005458.1, on the reverse strand, counting down.
TGAAAAAGAGAAGATGTCAGGGTGACCTCATTGTGGCCTTGCAGTGCCTGAAGGGAGCTACAGAAAAGATGGAAAGAGACTGTTTGCAAGAGGCTGGAGTGACAGGACAAGGGGGAATGGCTTCAGACTGACAGAGAGCAGGTTTAAATGAGATATTAGAAATAAATTCTTCCCTGTGAAGGTAGTGAGGCCCTGGAATACATTACCCAGGGAAGCTGTGGCTGCCCTTGGATTCCTGGAAGTGTCCAAGGCCAGGCTGGATGGGGCTTGGAGCAGCCTGGGATAGTGGAAGGTGTGCCTGCCCATGGCAGGGGGACTGAAAGAAGATGATCTTTCAGATTGCTTCTGACCCAAACTCTGCTGTGATTCTGTAAAAGCAGCAAGAGCTTGTTGACAGTTAGTGGGGTCTGAGTGTTTGGGTTCCATATTTTGAATTCCAATGTCCCAGATTTTTCTTTTCTAACAACTTAGATGGGAGTAGGTAAATAATGTTCAAATCCATACCAAATACAAAAAAATGTACTGGAAACTAAGGGTACAGCAAGCCCAGAAGATGCCTTAAAATTCTTCCTTTTCCATGTCTCTCTGCTTGAGTTTTTGATAACCAAAACTCAATAACCACAATCTAAACTACACCATGGTATCCAGCACAGATCATTCTTATCCATTACTGGCTCCACAACAGTTTGGAAATGAAAAAAAGTATTTCCCTTTCTCTTCCCATAAATCAATGGTAGCTTCTCATTGGGTTTTATTTTACATGTCAGAATAAAACTTGAATGAGGCTCCAGGGTGCCAAGTCCCAGGCAACACTTTAGTTTTACTAAAATTATTTGCATCTGTTAAGATGCATATGAAGATTACTTGATTCTTTTTTTTTTCTTTCCAAATACTTGGCACTCAACCTAAGTGATGGAATTTAGAGTTCTGACCCTTAAGACTCCTGTCAGCAAGCTGAGAATGCAATTTGCGTTGGGGTTATCATAGCTCTGAAAAGACTGAGCTAGATTTAACCTGGTATTGTTTGAATCAGTTTGCAATCAAATAGAAAAGCAAAAATAGAATAATGGCTCATATTTTTTAATGTAGGCATCTGAGTTTTTTTTTTTTTTTTGCATCATATAGACCAGCACTGTTGGAACATTGGAGGGCTTTATAGATTATTTCCTTTTTCATTTACCCAACAGGTTTGGTCAGAGATGTTGAAGATTTTTGCTAGATACTTCTGGAAAGATATGGTTTGGCAGTTACAGAAGATCTTACAGGGAGGCCTGAAGCTAAACAGAACTCTGGGTGCAGAGAAGATCTGTCTGTTCCCAACAGGTAGTTCTTGTCAAGGACCTGCAGGTTCAGCTCAGGTGATCCCTCAGAAGTTGATTATTCGGGTTTGAAACTTAAATGTCCTGGAAATCAGCCCAGAACTTGCGTTTAAGGACAAAACAAAACAAATCAAAACTTACTGGAAGTTACTTCTGAGGCGATTGCCATGTTCTGTGAATTTAAAATAGAACAAAGCTGGCTTAATTGTGTTGACTGGGTCTGAAATACCACGAATCCTACGCCTTCCGCATAATCCTGGCAGGTTGGTGTTCTGTCCTGGCCAAATCTCAGTTGTACCAAAGAAGGAAAATATGTAAGAATATGTTATTTCATGGAATTAGTCAGTTTTTCACATGTCAGGAAAGCTACAGATGAAAACTGAAGTGAGTTTTCACTTGTTCAGAAGTAGATTATCATCAAAAGAACAGAGCAGAAAGAAAAGCCTGTTTTTCTCTAGAACTCAATCTGTAACTTGTGAATAAACCTTTGACAACATTTCAGTTTATGTTGAGCTGATTCAAATTATGTGCTCAAATTTTATGCAATATTTGGCTTCCAGAAAAAGAGAGAGTGTAAAAGTGGGAGAAAAATTGACAGACAAACCACAGACTCTGCCTAGAAGTGCAGAATGTGCCTTGTGATTTCTGTCAAAGGTGTTTATGAGACCGTGTTACATGCAGGTAATTGCAAGAACCTGCCACTAAATTCACTAAATGACTAAATTAAGAATTCTGAGCATTCCATCTGGGTTTGGGGAAAAATGCTCTTTTAGATAGAGTAGAAATAATACTTAAAGAAAAACGAAGCAGCAAAAGCAGAACAGATTGTAAATGAGAAATGTATCCCAACAGAACTGCAGCAAAGAGTGCTACAAGCAAACCTTCAGCCAGACTGCCTCTGACAAAACGCTTTCCCAACTGCTCCCAACTATGTGCTTCTCTGCCAAGGCACATGAAGCAGTTCATTAGGAAGAAATGCCTTTATCTGTTGGCCCAGAATTGGGAATGTAGGTGGGGTTACACCACTGCGTCCCACAGAAGGGGCCAAGCTCCCACAAGAGGTGAGGTTCGTTGTGCGGTTGCCCCTTCTTGTTCCCTGTTGTCTTTCGTGGTCAAACCTGCCACCTCGGCCTCTCCTCATCCTTTTCCCTTTGGAAGTCACCTCCAGCTATGTCTCTCCTGCAACCCAATCTGCTTTCCTGGTTCCACGCCTCACACTACAGAACAACATTTCATCAAAACCCATTTCTAATTAATATGTGCTGGATTTGGTCCCGCCTCGGAGAGAAAGTCCAACTGATTTGGGTGGGAGGAGGATCAATCTTTGTTGTGTTCTTTTCGGTTAGGAATGTACCAAGATCCTGTGAAGCCTAATCAAATAAAGGGATTTGTCTCTGACAGTCTCTCTGTCTCTCCTGAGTCTTTAGGAGGCTGTTCAGTTCATTAAAAGCACCTTGGAAAATGTTGCTCTTGGAGACGGCGAAAGGCGCAAACATGATTAGCTGCAGATGAGCAATTTCTTTTTAAAGATCAGGAAATTAGAATCCAAGTTTTGGAAATCTTTTTTGCTCTGTGGCACCAGCAGTTCCTTCTCCCTGCGCTTGGGAAGGATTATCTGAGAGGTGATTCTTTCCTTGCTGTGTGTTTGGAAGTGCACCACAGCCAAGCCAAGCAATGCACACCAGCATTGCTCTGTCAAGAGAGTCATGTTCTTTAATGGCATTTCCACCTCATGAACTGGTGTAAAATATTCTGCTGGAAAAACATATTTCCAGGGCTGGAAAACCAAGTAAAGAATGACTGAGAGCACACCAGAGCATGTGCTGGATTGTGTAGGGGCTGCCTGCTGCCTTCGAGTCGGTATTTTCCTGCTGGGAGGTGCTCATGACCATGATCTGAGTTAAAAGAAGCCAAGTCAAAAACAAAATTGGAAAAATCCTATTCTTTCTTTCTCTTTCTTTCTTTCTTTCTCTTTCTTTCTTTCTTTCTCTTTCTTTCTTTCTTTCTCTTTCTTTCTTTCTTTCTCTTTCTTTCTTTCTTTCTTTTTCTTCTAGCAATACCTACAGGTCCAAATCAACCTTGTGTCTTTTTGTCTTGGGCATTGTACACTTAAGCTGGGTTTAGACTGTTAAAGATGACCAGGGCTGGGCCTGCAATCTTCCATGGTGATCTTCTCCCTGAAACATTTTCACTCCATGCCATTTTTCTCTTTCCCAGAAAATGCTCAGAGATGGTTCAAATACTACCACGGGTCAGAGCCTGTTCCCAGGAGGAGGGGTGGGTGAGGCCACTCTTTTTTTTTTTTTCACATGGACAAAAGTTTAGCCATATGTCCATAAGATGAATCACACCACTTGCCTTTAGGGCCAAGGAACAGGTCCTGGACTGTTTGTCCTGCTTGTGTTGGTGTATCCTTTTGTAATCAGATAAAGGGCTTGCCTTTTAATACTTGCAATCTCAACAGAAAAGAAAATCAAAAGGGAAAAATAAAAGAAATATTATTTTCCAGATGGTACAGAGAGATTAAAGACATGTTTGCTTAGTGCAACAGAGCATTGTGCAGATGTCCTCAAGCTAGTGCTGACCTGTGGTTGATACATGCTCACCACAATGATGAATAGAATATCTTTGCTGGCCCGTCCGACTTTAGAAGTCGGCTCAAATTCCATATAAACCAAAGACCACTGAGAAGACAGTCAATAAAGTAGCAAAAAGACAGTTGAAAGGAGACATAAAAGGAGGAGACTTTATTATAATCCTTGTATTGCATCTGGAGTGTGACTCCAGCAGGTTTGGTTCCATGCAAAACCTCAACTGCTGAGCAGTTGCCAGTGTCATTTTCTGGTGGCATTTCCCTGCCTCAGAGTTGCAAGTCCCTTCAGCTTTTCATGGAAGGATCATCAGATCGCAGCAGTGCCTGTGATGTCCATTCATCACCTTCCTTTTTTATCTCCTAGAATTGTAAGTTTTTTCACCCTTTTAGAGTTCTGAAAGAGTCTGAATCCTGATAGAACAGCAACATGAACTCTTTAATGTGAAAATTGCATATTTATGCTCATCATGGGCCATTCCATCATTTTTACAGAAGGACACCTCTAATCAAAGTATACTGAAACATCCCAGCTCAGCTTCCCTTTGCTGTGGGTGGATGAACTGGGGTTTTATGACCCCATCCTACAGTAGTTTTAATGCTGACCATATTTCCTTGATTTTTGCCCCTTTGCCTTAACCACTGGTAATTTTCCCTCAAATCTTTCTGGCTGAAGACTTGTTCAGTATCTTGACTGTCCACCCAGTGAAATACTTGTGACTAAATTTATCTGCCTTTTAAGTTGTTTTTAAATTGCCTTTAGCGTGTGATGTTTCCTTATCTTGGACAAGAGAGAGGAAAAAGGAAGGAGGCTATTTCTGCCATCTCTTTCCTCCTGCAAGAAACCCTCCTCCCCCTTCCCTTCTCCCTGCCTTCCAAAGCTTTTGTTCATTTAAAATTAGCCCTTTGAGGTGTTCTTGGGAAAATCAGGCTGCGCACGGCCAGCAACTCCCTGTGGGGAGGTTTGTTGCAGTAAACATGGGGCAGGACCTCAGTGAGTCACCTGGCTGGCGTCCCCCCACTGCAGGAGGGACAGGGCAGTAGGAAACCCATAAAGAAACATGCCACCACCACCAGGGATACCTCAGTAAAACCATTTCCCATCCCATCCAGGCATCCTACCAGCAATTCCCTGCAAGCGTCAGTCCACTCAGTAATTAGCGGGCACTGGATGCCTGGCTCTGATCTCATTGCCATTGTTTGACCAAAGGAAGGATTCAAAACAAGGCCTGGGGCCAAAAATAAGGTCTGGAATGCTTTTAAAATTCAGGTTATCTTGCCCCCATGCTTTTTTTTTTTTCCTTTTCCTAATTTCCCTTGCAGCTTAATTTTAGTGACACCCACTGGCCAAGGCTCAGCTGTAATGAATCCCTGGTATCTAGCGTTGGCTTGGAGAGAAGAGAGAAGGTGTTGTTGGCCTGCAGTGCATCAGAGCAGTCTGATCTATCTGTCTGCCCACACCTGCTGCTCAGCTCAGCCACCCAGAAATGCTTGGGAGCACTGTTGCACCCAAAAATGCCTCTGCTGCAGCTTTTCCCAATAAAGGCATTGCAGGAGGGATGCTGAAAAACAAATTATCCTTTGTCAGCCTTTGATGAAAAAAAGAAAGCACGTGGGATGTTTTATTCAAACCACCTGTCAGGATCTTTCACAGAAGCCGCGTGAAACAGGAAGGAGAAGAAATACACAAAATGACCTTTTTTGGCATCTCCATTATCTGTTTTGTTGCTCTGCAGTGGAACACATGGATGGAGGGTTTGTTTTGCAGGAGAGGGAGGATGACAAATGCTAACAGCCTGCTTCAGGGGCTCTGCTGGGTGGAGAATTTATAGCAGCTCCTGACAGCTTTGAGGACAGAGGGAAAAGGCTTTATTTGATATTTAAGTGGTACCTGGGCAGCTTGGATGAGGAACTTCTTTCCCATTCTCTTGCTTTTCTCTACATGTAGGTCAAACTTCAGGTTCTAGGAATTCCAAACCTCACCTTTCTAATGCTGCAGTTATGTAGATCTTCAGTGCTTGCCCTTAAAACACTGATGACTTAAAGCTTCCTTACATTAATAAAACCTTGTTTCCAATGAGTAAATGGGAATTCTTCCAAAGTCTTGCCCTGCACTGTAAATGAGACACATCTGGTGTCATGGCATGAATTTATCACCTATTTTCAGCTGGCACCTTCAGCCAAGCCAGCTCTTGTTCTGGAGGTGGAGCAGCCAGGGCAGCACAGATCTCAGCATGGGGGAATTGTTCTGCCAAGGGGTGTTTTGGTCTGGCCCATCAGACACTGACCCCACAAGGATGGCATTCACTGCTCACAGCAAACACGGGCTGGGAACAGGACACGGCTTTGAGAGGCTGCATAAATGGGTGGGCTGTTCCCCAGCAAGTGCCCATTCCTGTGACACTGGAAATTTACAGCTCGTGGTGGAAATGGTTATGTGTTTGCTGCCCCACCAAACAGAAAGCCTTTCTGCAGCTGGATATTTTATTGATCTGTTAGAGTTTTGTGGTTTTATGGCATGGACACGCTTATCACGAAGGAAAAAAAACACAGAATCAGTGGTAGGTCTGATATTTCATCCAGAATAGAGCAGTGGCACAGAACCAGGACATTTCATATTACATTTTCATCTTCTGTTTTAATAGACATCTTTTAAGTTTACATTTTAAAACCATCTCTAAGTTTATTTTCAAAAAAATACCCTCAAAGACAAAGCAAGCACATGTCACCTGTCAGAACTATAATAATGAATAGTGTTTTCAAATCAAAGATTTTATAAAAGTTAATAAATATCAGCACTAAGAAGTCATCATATGTACACCACCATGAAAGTATTTCCTGATTTAAGTTCTTAAATAATCCCTTCATTTCTAAAGAATTTTTCATTAAAAATCAATTTTGCAAATTTAGCATTTCAGAAGATTGATCAAATATTAATTGATAAATTTGATAAAGAGAAACAAATAGAAAGCCATGCCTGAGTGAAAGAATAATGAAGAAATAAAGGACAGCAAATTGTTGTCTTGAAGTAAAACAAACAAACAGGGGAATGAACATAAAGAAGAAAACCATAAAGGGTAAAGAAATGCAGAACTCAACTGTCTATGGCTGAATTCCACCAGATTTCCATTGTGGTGACTAATAGAAGGTGGACTTCTATCCAAAAGAAAATTTCATCTACCTTAAAAGAATTCTGCTTCTCCTTCCCATATATGGTGGGAGGAGCAGTCATAATGTCAGTGCTTCTTCTGCCTCAAAGATTTTACATAGGAGAGTTGTTTGTGGCTCTCATTCTGATGATCTTGATATTGTGCATGGTAAATATTAAGACTATTTAGGAATTTTTAAAGGGAAGTTTTCTCAGCTTTTGAAACATTTGCCTTCCTGAGCACCAAAATTTAGTGTTGATTGATTTTGCTGCCCAGAACTGTGCAGCCCTGTATAAAATAATGAGGAATTCTCTTCCTTTAATATTTGGAAACAAACAAAAAAGCAAAAAAAAAGTTTTCCCTCTTCTCACATTTTTTCTTAGGATACAGTTTCCATAACCTTTTCCTTTCAGGAACAGACCAGTAGATAAAACTTTTTCCTTAATATCCCTGATTTCCTGTTGTATTCTGGTCCCTCTTGAGTCATGGCCCTCTACTGACTAATTGAACAGGATGAACATTGTGACATTGAGGTTCAAGACAACACACAGACAGCTTCTGTTGCTATCTACATGGGAAAGATGAAGCTGAGGGCTGTCTTTGGATTCCCAATGGCATCACCAAACACTGGTATCAGTCCTAGGAGGGATTGGAAGTTGCTGTTCATAGCTGGTCTCTGATGGGAGCTTGTTGACCTCAATGTGAGCTCCTTTCTCAGGTCACTCTCCTTCCTGGGCCCTGACCAGCTCTTCTGAGATCTTTGATACCTCCTTGCTCCATCCTGCCTTGCTGGTCTGTGTATCTTGGAAATATTTCCAGGCCAAGCAGTGGATGTGTGATAGTTCAATGAACTGTAAACCACCCACTTAGATCACCTTCTGTATGCCCTGAAATGAATTTAGCACTTGTCTTTAACAATTTCAGAGGGTTTTTTTTTTCTGAGGAGAGTAAAGAATTTAACCAGGTTATAGAGGATGACACTTTATCCAGCAATGTCCAGCACAGACTTCATTTTGAAGTTAAGTAAATACAGGTGCATGTGGAGCTGGTTGCAAAAATACATTATCATAGAAATATAAAATATGCTGTGTGGAAGGGACCCACCAGGATCATGGAATTCAGCTCCCGGCCTTGCACAGGACATCCATAAAATCCCACCCTGGGCCTGAGAGTGTTTTCCAAATGCTTCCTGAAACCAGGCAGACTTGGATCTGTGCCCCTTCCCTGGAGAGCCCATTCAGTGCCCCACCATGCTCTGGGGCAAGAACTTTTTCCTGATCTCAACCTAAACCAAAAATTTTATTTGTCTCCATCCAGAAAGGAAGCGTAGGCAAAAGGAACTCAATGTTTTAGGGGGGCCCTAGGTCTGCCATCCCCATGCACACCTGGGGTACTGGGAACACTCTCTTTGTTCAAGGGAACAAGCAAGTGATGCCCCCATTCCCTCTATCATGAATTCCCAGGACTCTTTGCTATACATGAAGGAAGGAGTGGGGGAAATAAAATAAAAGAGAAAAAAGTCCAGGAGCATCTTGAGGACTGTCAGGAAAAATCAGATGGGACATGAACTCAAACTCTGTAGCTACAAGCAATACTTGTTTCTTTCTTTTTGGAAAATCACTACAGATGTTCAAGCAAATTAAAGAAAACTTAGTAAGAGCCTGTGAAATGAAATCACGTCTTCTGTTACAAAGCTTGTTTTTCTGAGCCCCGGAGAGGATTTTAAAATGCTTTAAAATGTTTTTTTTTTACTTAAGTCAAAATTAATTAAGTTTTCCTTGGATATAGCTGGGCATGTCCAGAAACAATTGGACGAGTATGAAATAAAAGTGTACATGGTAGGTAAGAACTCTAACTTTTCATATAATTTATAAATCCCGAGGCAGATGACTCCCAATTTCAATATTGACTTGAAAATTATTAAAGGAATAGGGAGCCTTTTGTTCTCTTGATGCTTTTTTAAGCCTTTCTTTGCAAATAATTTTCTGAAAAAAAATAGTAGAACCTGATATTGTCCCATGAATTCCAGAGAAGTTAGCAAGTTCAATAGCTGCAAGGATAGGTGGATTTTAAAGCTAAATGAGACCATTTTAATTATGTAGCTTGAACACTTCCTAACCCAGGCCAGCATATCTAAGCCAGTAATTCCTGTGGTGAGTTTCATAACATCTGGTTGAGATAACCCAAGTGTTTCTTAACTGGGTTTCATAAGGCACCTCTTCATCTCAGGCCTCACCTCTTATCAGTGTATGCTATTCTATGAAATATTCCTGTTTTATCAGTAGAATAATGGAAGGAATTTTCAGGGGTGTCTCAGAGAGCAAAGCCCTTGAATTTCAGCTGACAGAGACTGGAGCAACATGAAGGACTTCAATTAGGTTTAAAAAGGTTCAGGTTTAAAATTAGGTTTAAAAAGGACATCTCCACAATCATGGGTATGAGGAGGTGGATGTTGAGGAAGATCTCCTCTTAATCCTTTCAGATTTGCCCAGAGTGCTCATTTTCCATCCCTTGGAAAACCTGAAGAATATCCTGCAAAGCAGGAACGATTCCTTCCGAGCTGTTCAACACTTTTCTCCCTCTGTTTTCTCCACGTTGTCAGCACACTGGCCTTGGTTTCAAACCCAAATTAATCACTTTGCAGGCAAACAAGCTGGCTCTAGAGGTTTGCAGTGTTTTCTTCAGAGGGTGGGTTTATTTTGGAGGTCAAGGGAAGAGTTGCCAAGCAGCTGCCAGAGCTGATGGATAGAAGGCAATTGCAGGAATGTCCAGAAATGTTTCATTGTTCTTTAGTTGTTTAAACAAATGGATGCAGGATGAACTCCAGGTTGTTCTGGGTGTGGGCATTTGCTAAAAGAGAGGACTTTGCAAATGTATGTATATTATTTTTTTTAATGGAGTTTTGTTGTTATTTCCACTGTTTCTGCATGCTGGAGAATTCCAGGAATATAATAACTTTATGTTGTTGTTGTTGTTGAAACAAATTATTTGAATTCAGAAATTGGTTTGAGAAAGGATTTGTAAGAAGCTGGGACCTAAAGGGCCTAAATTACTTTACTCTGTTATAGTGATTGGTGAAAGTGATGCCACCACTGCTGATACCACCAAAAAAACCTTACCATTTTTATTAGAAAACAGTAACTCCACATGCAGTGGTGTCTTTATATTAGAAGATGAGCATGAGCACACGCCATGAGAGCATTTCAGATTCTGGGTTGAAGAAGTTTCATACCAAACTGGTTTCTGGAAAAAAAATGCCCCTTCCAGGAGTTGGGTTGAATTGGAAAAGAAGTGCAAGCACAGCTTGTAAACCTGAAATTTCTCACATGCATAAGCTGCATGTGCAACAGAAATAGTTTATCTCTCCATCATGCCCTGGGATTAATTAATTCTGGAGTATTCAGTTACAGAATGAAGACAAATAATGATGACTGAGAACCACTCAAGTGCCTGGTATTTAAACAATACTTACACTACAAGAAAACACTGTCAGCCCTGAAATTAGGCTTCAAAATCTGTCTAGAAACCAACTGCTGCTGCTAGAAAGAATGGTGTTGCACATCTGGAAAGTCAGAGAGTGTTCAAGTGTCTAAAAATGGCAATTGGGTTATGATTTAGCTCTAAATAAATGGTAAAAAATTCCTTTGCCCCACTGAGGCAGCACCAGGCCTTTAAGCAGATTAATTAAATGTTGACAGTGGTAATGGCAGATTAAGGGATAATTTACCTATGGAGGATTTGCTGTTAATAATGGAAGCTGTTACCAGTTATTAAGTTTTATAGGCTGAATATTGCCTAAGTAAGAGAGTGAGGCCCTCTGTAAGTGGACTCATTCCCTGCTATCTTCAAAGGTATTTTCAAACTTTCTCATGTGGTTTTGGAGTTGTTGAAAAGGAATGCAATGACTTTGCAACCTGCAGTATGAAATATTATTCATCATTCTGACCTTTTGAGAAGGTTTTGGGTTTTGGGATGGTGTTTTATGTTGGTTGGATTTTTTTTTTTGTTTGGCTTATTCTGTGGAAAAAATGGAGATTAAAAAATCAGAGGAGGAAAGAGTAGAGTGAAAAATGGTGTTTTCTGAAATATTTGCTGGGTTAGAGACAGGAGTTTCTTCTCCACCTCATATTTTCTTATTCGGGGCCGCCCTGTTTTCTTGCATTGACTTGTTCTGAAGATTTTTTGGTCACATTAAGCAGGCACGGAAAAATCAACAAAATAAGTCAGAATCAAGTCTTACCATGGGGAATATGCCCCTTGGAGTGTCTTAGTTTTCAGTTATCATGTTTCCAGAACTATGTGCATCCCTCTGTAGGCTCCATAATTCAGGGAATAGATATTGTGGGGAGGGAGATGTTCCTGTCACCTCATTTTAAAAACCAGAGTTTGACACAAAAGTCAGCAGTTTAGGATCCATGTACTTATTCAAAGGAGAGGGATGTGTTTGTGAGAGCCTCTGGAGAAGCCTCTCTCTCAATCCAGGTGACAAATCACATAACTGTGATCCTCTTCCCATAATAATCAGTCCTGGGGGACCACAGCATGGGGATTTGCAGCCCAGAAAAGGCAAAACCTGAAGAAAAAGATTAGTCTTTGGAAAGATGACAACTTCCCAGGGAGGACCATTTGTCCTGCTGGCATTGGCTTGGACCCAGTCTCTCTGAAGCAAAATTTAAGCCTTGAGTCAAAGGTGTTATTTCTTGCAAGGGCTGAGTAAAGAAATGGTGTGTCTGGAGTAAATCCTTGTGGGTGATACACCAGGGCTGGTTGTGGGGGTTGTGTGCACTGTGAAACCTGGATATGGGGTTGTATAAAGTGAAAGAAGTTTTAGTGAGGAAAAACTTTCCTTCCTCTGGTGTGTTCTTAATGCAACTGGTCCTGTGATATCCCAAGAGCCTCAGGACTTTCCCTTCTTTCTACTTCCTCTGGCAAAAATATTTTATCTCTCAAATAACTCGTCTGTCCTTAGTTAGCAAGAAGGAGTGGTTTCCTTTGAGATTTATTCCCCTGCTTTGGGGCTGACCCCCTCCATATCTGCATCAGTGACCACTGCATTCCCACCTGGTCTGACTTCCAGTGAAGCCAACAGGATCCATTTCGTGGCCTTCAGTGGCCAGCTTTGATTATCCTCTGAAGGCCAAAAGACAAACATAAATAAAAATGTTGATCTATCACATCATCAGCAACACAGAGCGAAGCATCAGGAAGGCATTTATTTCACATTAGGATAAAACTGCCAGAGAAGCCAGAATCATTAAATCTGACGGGACATTAACAGGCAGGAATGATTTGGAGGAGGCTGTCAGGGAAATCCCAAGACTGAAATATAAATTATGTTGAAACAGTGCCTATTCAGTGATAAGTTAATGCTCAGAAACACATCTGCATGGCTTTCTCAGATCCATAAATCCTGAAGCAATTCCATATGAAATTAGAGCTTCTTCTATCAAGACATCTTTCATCTCATATCCATCCCACTCTTGGAATGGTTTTAATACACGCACAGAAAATGTCTGGAATGACACCAGGAGGTGATTCACAGGCAAAACCCACGTGCAGAGGGTACACAAGTTTGTTTTCTTGGGCGAAGACCCTGCCCTTGGCTCTCTGGTCTGGAGATAGGTGGGTCTGGAGATAGGTGGGTCAGCAGGCATGCACTGGAAAGAAGCTGTAAAATAAGAAAAAATGTTGTTCCTCTGCCTCATCAGTTTTGATTATGTTCCTCCTTGTTTTTCTGAATTTTCCCCATGAAATTAATAAGCAGTCACAATAATAAGGAAATTAGAATGTCCTTGTTAATGACAGGGCATGGGTCTTTAGAGCAGAGCAGATGTTCCGTGGCATTCGCTGCTTCCACTCTTGGCTCCATCACGTTCCAGGGTGACAGGATGATTGGAGTGATCTGGTTTGGGAGATTGCATGAGCTGCTCTAGGAACCCTCCAGCTGTTTCCTCCCTTTGGACTGATAGCAAACTACTGCAGAGCACTGTCAACATCTCTGTGGCTCCTTCAATCCCCAAAGATCTTCACAAGCCAGAGATGTCTTTCTGAAGCCTGCTTTCACAGCTTTCTGAAAGTCTTCTTACCTTTAGTGTTTCCCACAGGAGAGGTCTATTAAATGCCCCAATTCCTTGCCAGCACAGGTCTTCTGTTCAGTGCACACTTGTTGGTTTGGGAAAAAACCTCACGTTGAGTATTTCAAGAAACTTTGTGCTTGTCAATTCCTCTGGGGAGTTATTATACAATAGTCTTGTTGGGAATGTTTCTCCTTCACCTTGATAATTTGTCCTAGATTTTCTCTTCCTAGGGGTGTATATATAAAAATATATATGTGATATATGATTACTATATATATACATATATGTAATTCAAAGAAGTTCCTGATTCTGTTCTTTTAACACATCATTAAATCATATGATACCCCAGAGCCCTTCCTATCCTACCTTGGTTAAGCTACTCACTCTCATGAGCCTTTTGCTAATATTCATTATTTTTTCCAGCTTGCTTCTAGAAGTCAGCACAGCCCCATGGCTGCAGGTCTGGGAATACCTGAATTCACTTTCTTGCTCTGCCATATTCTTTCCACCAGACTCTGAGTATTCATCGTTAGTTCTCTTCATTCCTTGTAAGTGCAAATATTTTGCTTGCTTTTCTTTTTCTCAGCTTCATCAAGATTGAATCTCACTTTGTTATTTTCCTGTCTCTTCTTGTCCCTATTTACAGTGGGTTCTTCTTCGCTTTTTTTTTTTTTTTGGTTGTGGCCTTCCCCAGATTAATCTCCCCTATACCTGTAATGGCATTGAAAGGCTCCTATTTTTACCTCTTTTTTTTTTTTTTTTTACCTCCCTGACTCTCTGGGAGGTAAAAAAAGTTTTTCCTCAGAAACATTGACGGTTCTGGCCAACAAGTGCTGCTCTAGAGAGGAGCAAAACTTTCTTGTCTTTATTTGTGGCATGTTTTTGGTACAGGAAATACCCCACTCCCTCACTTCTCATCTGATTCATCCAGTGATTTCAAAGAAAATAACAACAGATAATTTGAAAGGAATTACGGCAATTTATGCCTGGTGGGCTTGAGAAATTTTGTGGTATCTTTCCTTTACTTCTGATGAAAACTCTAAAGGTTTCTGTGTGGGGAGAGATTGGCAGGTTGTTTTTGTTGTTAAGCTGAGACAGCAATGTGTGGGTGGAAGAAGGTTTTGTTTGATTCAGTGCTGGGAAATGGGGGGGACTTAATCTTGCCTCCAATATCCTGCTTCTCTCTGTTCAGTGGAAAACACTTGAGCGAGCAGCTAAAAGTCTCTGGGAGCAGCAAAGTGCTGGACAGCTTTGGTCAGCAGCCAAGGACAATGCCCAGGGCACATCTAAAATTGTGTTCTGTGTCTGAAAGCCAGGGAGAGGAGATGTCTGAAGGAGGTAGCTTAAGATGCCATGTAAATTGGGATATTTTAACCAGGGAATGGTCACCCATTAATGGGTCACCCACCACCTTCCTCTTTATCCTGCCTGGACTGTCCAGGTCCCAAAACTTAAACGAGCCAGGGGAATCTGCTCCATGAGTTGCTCATATTACACACGTGGAAATAAATGGAATTCTTCATCTCAATCTTCATTTTAGGTCTGAAACAGGTTACCTGATTTTCTTAGTTAGGGGCCAGAAAAGACATTGGTAAAAATTTAATTCAGGTCCTTAAAGAACAAGAGAAATAAATGCTTTTTGAATCTGCCAGCAAAGAAGGGTTGGCTGGACATGGTGCCCATCTAGTGTAGGCAGGGGTATGGGCAGCAGGAGGAAAAAAGGAAGAAATGCTTCCTGGGAAGAATATTAACCAAAGAAAGAATTACATTTTTTTACCCCAAACGTGATTTTATTTCACATAAAGTGCCATTCATACTGCATGAGGACTTTATCAGGCTCTTCACACAATACCAAAGGATGCTCCATCTGGAAGTAGTCTGGATTAGCCTGAAAAACCAGGCTGGCTGCTTGAGTCCAGTGCTGGAATCCTTGATAACTCTGAGACTTCTAGAAAATTTAGACAGTTTAAAAGTGTATCTCAAGAGACAGGATGAACTTTAGCAGAGATACAATTTAATTTGAGCCAAAGCTCACCTTTATAAACTTTTAAAAATCTTGTATGTATAGATGTCCCCTCACTGGCATTGTTCTATGTCTGTTTTAAATTGGACATCTTGGCTGCAAAGCAGAAAATATAAAAACTTGGCTAAAAGCAGTGATTGAGAAAGGCTTTGGCTGTTTTTGTTGTTGTAACTTTGCAGAAAGATGGAGGAGCGAAAAAGAATTGTTTAAGGTAAAGCATGGCACAGGAATAGTGAGAATTGTCTGAAGAGTAATATAGATGTATTTGAAATTAAGTGTTCCTGGCCATGCTTGCACTGAAGTTTGGAAACAGCTTTGTAATGGGAGAAACAGAGGAAAGAGAGGAAGAGGTGACTGTGAGCTGGAGCTTTATGCATTGACTTAAGAGTATGATATGGATTCTTTTTAACAACAGTGAATTTAATTTAATTATGGAAGAGGTCATGCAACTCACTTCAATTCCAAGAAACAGATGCTGGCAAAACCACATGGGCCAGTGAAGAGATTGTGAATGTCATTCACATCCACGCAGAGGAAGCACATGGAATGAAAATGTACCTCCCTGTTTTTCTCTAATATTTGTGCTCCAGGGTTGAGATGGTTTAAGAGATTAAGGACAGGATATGGAAGATTTCAGCAGAGGAAAGCTTTTGAAATCAGGCTGTGGTTCTCAGCAAATGAAGAGTGTTCAATAAAACTGTGTGTTCAATAAAACTGTGTGGTTATCTCAGTCTAATTTATGGGGATGCACATGTAAGGCTACTCCTTCATGGCCCAATTCATTGCATTCAGCAAGATCAGAGCAAATTTCTCCATCAGGTCATGAATTTGAAGTAGTGGAGTCAGAACTTGAACCAGACTATAATTTATGCCATTGGAAAATCACTCTACTCATCCCTGTACTGGAGACTACTGGCCAGTGCCAATTATGATGACTTTTAAGTCAAATTTAATCCAGCTGTTCCTCTTTGGGTGCTTTGTTTGGTGTGCCTGAGGGATTTCAAGCTGCATCAGACTTTGTTTGCTTTCATGGTCAGAAAAGACTCCAAATTCCTTTATTCCTACCTCCTGTACTATATAAACCAATTCCTGCCATCATGGGAATTTTTATGGTTCTTCCTGATTATATTTCTACTGTTTACTAGTAACTACAGCTAGTACACTGCTTGTAAACTACTACTGCTTTAGTGGTCCAGTGTGAGGGAAAAGTCAAAAGCAGAGAAAAGTAGAGAAACTTTTTCTGCATTTTGCAGACTCTGGCATTTGTTGCTTTTGAACTCTGGACACAATAGGAAGAGAAAGAATCTGGAAATCATCCCTCATGCCCATCCTACCCCCCTCTTTGCCCATCTCCCTCTAATGCCCCACACTGACTGTGAGTTATTAAACCCAGGTGATGCATCAGCCAGACATTAAACCACTTGGTCTTTACTACCTGATATTCATGTTACATAAAAGGAAAAGAAAAAATGCAAAAGCCCCGTGGCCAAGCCAGCTAGAGGAAATGGAAAACCACAGCAGCCTGCTTGGAAGGAGGAGAGATTATTACAGTGCAGTGGGGCAGAGCTTCTCCCCTGGAACAGTTAGGAACAAGCCTTTGGGGCAGGAGCTGTGTAAGCTGCCCTCCATTGCAGGAGTAACAGGAATCCTCCAAATCAAATGTCTGCCCTGAAGACGTTCATCCATAATTTCTTTTGCTGCTGATGCCAGCTTGATCTTCTTGCTGTGGCACAGCTGGTTGAATGGGAAATATTCCATGTCATCATCCTAATGCCTGCCCAGGAGAACTGAAAGTAGTCCTGCTGAAAGTCCCCAGAGGAGTTCCAGCTGCTGATCC